>JAQFZO010003241.1:0-10341 GCA_034695885.1 Geophilus flavus | reverse complement strand
TTAAATTTACTATTTTAACAGGTGAAATGTTTGGGACATTCTACTTTTCTTTTTAGTATTTAGGTTTTGCTGATTTTTTAAAAAAAGTGTATTGTGTCTGGTTTTTATTTTAATTGTTCTCAATGACTTGTTGCACAAAAAAGTTATCATTAACAGTGTTAGACTAATTTGATGGTGCTATACAACTTTCTAATTGACTTTTCCACTATCTATCTATCACGGTTCTTGAGATAGAATATGAATGACCGTGAATATCAAACTTGAGAACAAAATTGGATTCACCACTCCCAACTTCCTATTTGACCCCATCATTAATTTGTTGATAACTATTATTACTGATTTTTAAATATTCGATGGGAACTTTTTTCCACCCTGTATATCATGTTGTTACATACTATAAGTTTTGTGTCGTTAATTTGAGAAAAATCATTTTTTGGCTTTTAAAAAAATTTGCGTTTTTTTTTTACTTCAAAATTGAAGCTAGCACACCATAGTTAACAAAAAAAAAAAAAGATAGTTGTAATAATGCAACATTTATTTAACATAAATTTTTAACTAAAATTTTACAGTTACATTTTGCACTAAAAAAATTATACATTTTTATTTTTAGTATGGAAAGAAGTAGCATTAACCTATAGGACTAGAATACTCTATCGATAATTCCAAATTGTTTCTAGCAGCATATTTTTCTCCATTTTCGAATTTATCACGAATGATCTTACGACAATTTTCTATGTGTAGCGTGTTTAACGGACAATCCGAATCGATTAAGCGGTATAAAGACCCGACAGTCACCCAATCGCAACGACAGAGTTTTAAATGAGTCAGTTGTTCCAGCGATTTATTATCAAGAAGTTTGGCTAGCAAGTCCGACTCCGAGTTGCACAGGTAAAACATTAGTTCCTGCAAGTGGCGCATGTTTTCCAACAGCCTCAAATACTCGGCTGAAACGTCGCTACTATCAAAATTCACGGTCAAGTTGCATCCATAAAACACCAACGACTCTAAAACTGGGCAATGAGCAGCAATGCGGACCAAATCGATTCGATTAAAGTCTTTCAATCGAAGTTTCCTCAATCCTTTCATTGCATTTTGCAAAATTTGAAGCTCAAACAGAAGGTGGGCGTCGTTCTCGTTACTATATGAATCTATTTTCAAGCTTTGCAAGCGTGGAAACACTATTCCCACGTCGAATCGTATGGTCTTGATATAGATATCAAACAATGTCTCTTCTAGCCCGTAAGTCGGTAAAGACCCGCTGGACATCTTCAGTGGTAGTAGCCTATTTTTAAAACATCATACAACTCTCTATGGGTAATTTTGAAGACTTTTGTCAATTTTTTGAGTCAAATTATCATTTCATAGAAAAATTATAGTAAAATGAATTTGCACCTGGTGGCAGGAATTTGAATTATCGAATTATCTTTACCGTTTTTCATCATTTTCTACTCGAATTTTAAACGATTTTTCGCATAGAAAATAACGAAAAACGATTAAAAAACACATAAAAACGAGAAAATTCTGTAAAAATCCATAATTTAATCCACAATTCGATATTTTGTCAGCTGGTGAAAGTCACGTGAAAACTTACGATAAAATCCAAACAACATACGGTATACGGTATTTGTTTTTGGCACGTATTTAGTGACTTATCATGCCTAAAACACAAAACATAAATTTGTTTTAGTTATTGAATGCAGCTACGTACCGTATTATTTAAATTTTTTTTTAAAAATTGTGATAAAATTTTACATTTTTCATTTTGTTGCAGAAGAAGTCATAGATGTGTGCCCAATAGTTACAGAACAAAAACAAAGTGCCATCAGCAAAGAAATCGCCGAAATCCTTGGAAAAAATGTGCTGTGATAAAATAACACATCACCCAGAGATTAATGGGTCAAAACCATCCTCTGCTAACTGTAAATTTTTATCTTTTTTTCTTTGAAAGTAAAATAAAAAAAATTCACAATACAAATTTCGAACATTTTCAATGTTTTTCGAATATTTAAATATTTTTTCCAACTAATTTAAATTAATAATCAATAATCATGTTACATTCGTACACTATAATGTCACCGTCTTGTGGCAATCTGGACTACTTTATATGTACAGAAGGTGTTCACTGAAACTTAAAACGCTTTTATTTCACTAATCTTTAGTTACACATTTTCATCTGGCAACACCTAACTTTCCGTGATTCAAATACTTTTGTGATGTCAGCAACAGTAATTATATCACACTCCTCATTGAGAGCTTTCCAAAGTCCCTTCACTGTTTTGACACAACGTTGAAAAAGTCTTCGTTTTAAGAAAACAAATCCAAAAAATCGAGTAGTGATGCATCAGGTGACTTTTCTGGATTGTCTTCATTGTTTAAGTAAGAAATTCCGAATTCAGAGCATTTAGTTTCTAAATAGGTGAGTTTCCTTTGCTGTATGAGATGACGCCTTATCATGATTCAAAATAACTTTGTCCATCTCACCAGGATATAAATTTTCACTCAAATACTTAAATGTTGGGTCCAATATGCAGCTACTATTGTAGTCTGCATTAATTTTGACCTTAGAAAGCACTTGAATCAATAATAAAGTATTCCTCTTAAAACTTATTGATATTAGTAAGTATACTGTATATGACTAGCTGATATATGTATTGTCCAGTATAAAATTGTAAGCAGACAAGTTTAATACTGGTCGAACCTCATTTTAGCAAACTCGCTCATTCATAATAAATTCATCGATATTACGATTTTTTTTTATTCGTTTGGTTGGATTCGTATCTTTGCAATGCTAAAAAAAGCCTGATATAACAAATTCCGCTATAACGAATTCCTCCAATGCACAGGAAGTCAATTTTCCCATGTTATACACAATGGCAGCTCCTAAGCAAAGTAAATGCCGTGGTCATTAATGAAGCTTTTCATCATTTAATTTTCAATAGCTGCGTTAAACTATCCTTCGATTTACCCGATTAGAAAGATAGTCATTTTAAAAATTGTCTAACCAGCAGGCAAAAAGAAATCGGAGATGGCAAAACTCTAATTTCCTGGGGAATTCTATTAAATTTGGATGATTTTGTTTGTTTCTTTCATTCCGGCTCTTGATATAATGAACTAGTACGTTGTAACGAGGTTCAACATGTAATAGCCTATTTTATTAATATTTTCATCACATTCACCTTTCAAATTGGGTCTCAAACTCTTGTATCAGTAAGTTATTTTTTTTTTTTATGTTTATAGCACTGCAAATACTGGTTGCTTTAACTTATCTAGCATTCTCAAATCTCAAGTGAACAAAGACAATAACAATAAAAATATTTTTTTCACATGGTCATAACACATACAAGTGGGCATTGTCGTGTTAACATGACTGTAAAATAAAAAAAATAATCGTCAGTTAAATTATTTTTGGTAGGGGTATAGAATATTGCGAATAAGTCCACAGAATCGAAACTACGCATGCGTAAGCACATGGCACAATGGGCTAAACTGGAGTCCATTTTGATTTTACAACACAACTGAATATGTGGGCGAATGTCACATGATCTCATGATCTCATGTTAACACTTAACAGCCATGTAAATGCATTCGTTTTCGGATATTCGACAATCGTAATATTACAACCATGTAAACATATAACTTATTTAAAACTTCTAATTCCCATGAAAAAAAATTCCAAGTCTCATCTAATCACCAAATGCAACCAACCAGAAAAAAAAACACGACAGACCTCAACTTTAAATTCCTTAATTAGTGAAATCAGTGTGGAGTGAAATCAGCCATTTTTACCTAATTCTTCAACCTCATTTAATCAACTTCCATCAAATTAAAAACCCCTAATTTCCTCATAATAATCACTAAACTTAACACTTAAACAATTATAAACCAAAAATAAAAAATAAAAAAAACCAAAAAAAACCACAAAAACAAAAACTTCACCATACTTTTAATTACATTCTCAACTCAAGCAACACAAATTTTCCTCCCACCATTGCGTGAGTTAACTTCGTGTCACTCAACTAACCCTATCAACAACTCCTTTACAAATTCTCCACCCAACACGCCCCATTTTTTTTTTCTTTTCAGCTCCAATTTCAAAATTCAATCGAAAATGGTCCTTGCAGACTCTTGATAAAACATTTTCCCAAGTGAGACCTAAAACATTTCCTGCAAACTTGATGTTTATTCCCATTTCCTGTAACAGTCTGCTGGTTTTACACCAAAACCTGTCTTATTTTTTATGGCCCACGTTCGGATCACAAACGACAATGGCCATTGCCGTCAAAGCAAGAAAAGAGGAGGAAAAAATTGCTTTCGATTCTAACCCTTCACAATCTCGGTAAGGAATTGGATACAAGTCCGACAAGTTAAAGCTAAATTGTCCACTTCAAATAAAACTCAATTTTGCCTTAACAATTTGCTGTAAACTTTGAAAATTGCAATCTTGAGGTTTTCAAAGTTGTTCATTGTGTTTGGATTGCGAGGAGGAGATAAATCGATGGATTTTTTTTTCGACACGTGTTAAGGCTTTTTTTTTTAAATTAAGCTTATGTGCTCCATAATTTTACGATTCTTTTGTTGCTTTGGTAGTCCTCAGTTGCCTTCATTGCAAGTTTTATCCGAAGTGTCTGATTTATAGATCTTTTGCTTTAAACTTATTGACATGTGGTGGTTTTAGAAAAAAAATTTGATTGTTTTGTTTTTTTGTTAAACCGATTTCTGTATTTTTTTTTTGATGTGAAACATCTTTAGTGGTGGTGGAGCGATTTTCAGAAAATAGGAAAGCCATTGTTACCAAATTCGTGAGCACTGAGTGGACAGTGGCCAGTGTCAAGTGACCAGTGTAACAATTATGGCTGGGAGAATGGTAGTAGGAAACATTGTAAATTTGAAATTGAGTAATGAGTTTTCACAATTTTCTACGAAAGAGTAGCTTTTAGTCACTTTAAACATATACAATTAGGTTTATGAATTCCCAGAGCAGTATGGACACTACCCCGTACATTCCCGCCACTAAAGATGTTTCACATAAATATATCGTTTGCCCGTACACCAGTACACGCGAGTTTTTTTTTATGTTATTTAGCTTTGGCTTTCACTTTTTTGGTTTGTAAATGGTGTATTTTAATTTTAATTTACCATATTTATTCCCATGGTGCACTCGCGCACTATATGCAAAATTTGCCCGACACCCGCGTACTATTGCATATCATGTTATTTGCGTTGTAAAATGATTTCCTAAAAACGCAAACTGTTTGATTAAATTGGGCTTTTTGGCCAATTATTTTACAAGTAAATCGATATAAATAGATTTTCTAGCGTTTTTTAAAGTTTTCCATATTCTATCGTGTTTTATTATTTTTTTGGTTTTTAACGACTTTATAATTACTTCGACTACTGCACCCACACAGTACATGAGAACCGCGCACTATGTGCAGAATTTGCCCGACCCCCGCGCGCTAAGTGACACCCACGCGCAAATCGAATAAATACAGAACCAGTTTTGATGTTCTTTGTCTGGTCCTTAAACAATATTTCTCTACTACTACTACTACTAATTTACAATTCCTGTTTTCAAATTTTTTCAACAATTCAGTAATTCCATTTTTTTTCGTTTAAGAAATTATAAAATCCCAGTAAATCTCATGGAATCCCATTGAATCTTATCAGTTTTGCTTCTAAAAAAGGCCCTTCTGGTATCAAGAATCGAAAAGTAAAAATGACTTTTGAAAAAGTGGACCTTCTGGTACCAGAAATTAAAGTGTCAACATTAAAATTGAAAAAAATGCATGGCATATTTGATAATGACCCGACTGGTACCTGAAATCGACAAGAAAAATTAATGTTTGAAAAAAATGACCCTTCTGGTACCCGCAATTAAATAGTAAAAATAAATTTTTAAAATAGCCCTCCTGTGCCACCAAAGGACAGAGCCATTTTGGAACAGCATTCCAATTATTGTAAACAAATACAGAAAAGATGTTTCACATAGAATATGGTTTGCTCATGCTCACCACATACACATCTTTTTTACTACATGTGTTAAGTTTTATTTATTTTTTTTGCTTGGAGTAAATCTCTGTACAGAATTTATGACTAATCATCGGTGAAACTAGGTATGTCAGGCGTGTTTTAGCACTTTATACCTGTAATGCTTTAGCCACCAATAGACATTGCCAAGACCGTAACCATTTCAGCAAAGGTTTGGTTTATGACCGAGTGAACATCCAAATGTTCACTTCAAATCGTAGGTACTCGAATGATGTAGTTGCTCTTGAAATTTTGTAATTTTCATAAATATAAGGAAAATGCTTTAAAAAATAAATTAGAATTTTTTTCACAAAGTTGGTGTATCATAAAATATTGTAGTAAGTGTCGCCCATGTGTATAATGTTTTTCTTTTCAAGCTGATACAGTACTTCATTTACGAGTCAAATATAGTCTTATTTGTCAATTGTAAATGAAGTTATTAGAAATCCTGCAGTACTACTCCGTGCCAAAAAATTGGAACAGTTTCTTTTGATGGTAAGAAAAACTTCAATTTCTTTAAGAGTTTAATGAATATTAAAAAAACTGACTTAGGATGATATAAGACCCACCAGAGCTATCATTTTGTGTATAGTATTTGACATTTGGTGAGAAAGTGTTGGAGGAAAAAAAAAATTAAAAACCTCGAAAAATGGATATTCACAATTTTTCCAATGACTCATGAACCAAATGAGATAAAATTGAAAACTAAACATATTTAAGATGTTCGATTTATTGGCAAACTTTTCTAAATTGGATGTATGGGTCTCTTGACCTCAAGAACCCGATTTTTTTTATTTGAGGCATATAATTTGAGACATATAAAACATACATACTGTACAGGTCTAGTGGTTCCAGTGTTCCTAGTTTAGGTCTTTGGTGACCTTAGGGTTATCTTCTTTACCATTTGATAATGGTTAATAAACCAAGAAATCGTGTTTGATCTTTGTATCAACATTTGTAATTAAACATCTAATTCCAAATCTTGAATAATGCTCCATTTACCACTTCAGATGATTTTTTCCCCCTAATCTATACTAATGGAGGTAAAACTTGTGCGCATCGTTGTTGGCACCAGGTTGCCTTAAAGAAAATCTATAAGGCAAATAAGTGACCCATATAATCACTTATCCTTTAACGTATCTTTTTGAAAGATAACGCAAAAATTGTCATTTTTGGAAGTGAAAAAGTGAAAAAAAATAAAGTTTTACTTTTCCTTGAAATTTGACGTTATGAAAATATCAGGGTTGGGAAAAATTATGATTTTTCAAAATTTAAATCCGATTTTTTCGGCTTAAATCAAAATTTACATAAATTATTTGGGATATGTGATATGTGCAAAAAAAACTCTAAAAAATATTTTTATTATTAAAATCCCAGTAAATTACTTGAAAACTTATACGTCAGTTACAGTACATTCGTATTTAAAACTTTTAAAACAAAACCTATTTTTCTCCCAAATTGTATCTCATTTACGACCAGTTTTGAGCCAGAAATATCATATTAGCGATTTTCATACCAACTGTTACAAGTTACTTTAATTATCCCATGATTTTGCTTAAACTATAATTAAAAAAAATTTTGATTTAATTAAAAAATTTGCCATTTTGTCTTTGATTTAAATCAATCCACTCTGGGAAATATAATCCGTACAACTCTTAATTTTATGTTAACTGATTTTTCACTTGTGCAAAGCCCCAGATGGGTAGTCAAAGCGCTGCAGGGCTGCACCCAAGCCAAATCCTAACGGTAAGCAGCAACGATGCAAAAATGTTCCTCTTTTATGAAAAAAAAATTCAAATCCTTTCTATCCAGTCGGGAGCTTCTTCTGCTTGTAAATGCAAATTCTTCGTTCGCTTCACAAGCGCTTGTTGTTGTGTTCGACTGTGCTTTCTCTCCAAATGCACTTTGAATTCCCAACTCTTTTGGGACTTCCGCAGCATTTATTTTAATTGAACAATCAGCATTCTCTCGTAGCAGTCACGTGAAAAGTATAATGTAACCACCCGAGTTTTATAACCAATAGTGAGTGCAGGCTGCTAATTATAAATATATAAAATTGGTCATAATTGCCAAGGAAAAGTGCTGCCAAAACTGTAATCTTCCCTTTTCTGGAAATTAATCGATGATTGGCTCAAAGTGTGAGTTGACTATCAATTAACTGACTGACTCCCAACATACTGTATGATCTAAATTCTAAATAAAAGAACTCTGTAGTTGTGTCTGAGTTTTTTTGTTATTATTTTAAAAAACTAAAAAAATTACAATTTAATTTAGCCAATTACCATGAAACTAGACCGTGATAAAAATTCTAAATCATCTAAATCATCTTGAAAACAAAATTTGTAACATCTGACGTTCAATGACTGAGCCTAATCTTATTTATTACCGTGATGACAAACGATGCCTGTTAATGAGATATAAAATTAAAACAGTTCTAAAATTCTTTTTCCACATAAAAATAATAAATAATTAATTTTTTTCTTTGGTTCTGATGTGTATCGTATAAAACGTAATTTCTTTATTAAAAATACAGAAAATATGCAACATTATTACTTAACACTATTAAAGCGAAGATAATTTTACAGTTTAAGCAGTTTAAGCTAACACAACACATGCATAACATAAGCGCAATTGAAGTGTGGTCACACGAAAAATGCAAGCTGCAAAGTTTAGCTAATCAGGAGGCAGACACTAATGTAAACAACATTTAAAAATTTATGGAAATTATTACATTAATTTGCAACCATTTTGTTGCAAAGATCAAACGACAGGTAATATAAAAAAAATACCACCTCCAGGGATGTAAACAAGCATAGGTGCGAGATCGTTTTCACTCTGCATACAACACACCTTTAAAAGTGTTATTATACCTTTTACAGGTGGTATTGAAAACTTTAACAGATACAGATTCCAATATCAAGGCTGAATACTGATACCAATGCCATACACTCTAAAAAATATTGGAAAAAAGGCAATATTGTTTCTTTTAAAGGTGTTTTAAATACACCTTAATCTAGATTAAAGTATCTTAAAAGGTGCAATATTGCCAACTGTCCCTATTTGTGTACCTAATAGGTGTATAATTTTGCCTTTATTTTTTAGTGTACAGATAAAATTTTTAATTTCAGTACAGTAGCAGCATTCAAAAACTAAAACAAGAATTATGTTTTGTGTTTTAGGCGTAACTTATTTCGCATTAATTCTCAGTTAAATGAGAACAAGTGACGTCTAAAACACAAAACACAACTAAAACACAAATTTAGTGATACCAATACAACAAAAATACTGATATAATACCGATACCAGTACCAATACCGACACCGAATCCAATACTAACCTCTCTCAAGCTCTCATTAGATGACGCTTGTAAACGTCTTGCGTCCTACAGCATGATCCTTGCAGTCTTTGCGTATGCATGCTTTTAGCTTTCACAGACTTTCAGATTACCCACAATGCATCGTTCTGTTGCTTTGCGGAATGTTAACATTAAAATTAAACAGTTCGCATGCACTCATTTTTTTACATGTATATTGCTAGAAACATCGTTCAAGGAAAAATTATTGCAATGGAAATATTAAAGTGAATCAAAAATTACTAATTTTATCCAACTATGACCGTTAACTATATTAGTTCATTCGCGCCTAACCACTATGGAGTAGGTGCGAAGAATGTAACTTTATCAAGCGGATTATTAAATCAAGAGCAGAACTAATGGGTAGTTAAAATTACGAAAAAACAAAAACTTTATAAAAATTTAATTTATAAAAATTGAAAACTTTAACTAGAGATTTAAAGAAAAATAAAATCAAAAAAAAAATAAATTGAAAAAATGAAACAACTAAAACAAAAAAATGACCACATTGAAGTATGTATGATGACAGACGTGGTTAACGAGATAACTCAGTAGCCGGGTGGCAGCTTTGTTACGCATTGTTACTCAGTAACTCTCCCCCGCCTCGGACGATGGCCTGCAAATCGTGTCATCGAATCTAGAAGACAAAGATACGAGTTGCGGAATAAGGAACAAGGTGTTTGGCCCTTGGAAGACACGCTCACAGTCGAGTATAAAAGGCAGGTAAAATTAACCAGGAGTATCATTAATTAACAAACTCTCGAAGAGTCAACAACTACTTGGAAAAAAGCGTGGACTAGACAAAAAATCATCATGAATTGGGTAAGTAACAGCAATCTTAGTTTAACTGAGGGAAAAAATTAACTATTTTATGTAATATGAATGTGAAAGACAGATATTTAACTCTCAACACGAGGGAATAGTGAGACGGTCTTAACATATTTAACAAACTATTAGTAAAC
>JAQFZO010003240.1:0-10342 GCA_034695885.1 Geophilus flavus | reverse complement strand
GTTCTGATCCTGGTCTCCTCTTATCGTGACTGTAACGCTTGTCAGCATGACCCCGAGTCTTACTGGCAGAACTGGTATATCCTTTGCCAGTAAGAGACGATAAACTGCCGTGAACTTTGCGTTTGCCTTTGAAATCGTTTAGAGATTTCTGATTTAACTGACCGTTTCTCGACTTTACTCCGAGCATTTTCAGAACCTAAAATTTTTTTATCATTTTAAAAAAATAATAATAAATTTTTAAAAACTTAAATTCCAAATACCTCGGAATACATTTGTTCCAATCCCTCTAACTGTCTTCTCAAGTCGTGCACATCACTGGATGGACTACCTCCATCGTTAGAGGTTTGGCTACTACCTTCGCTAACGTCGTCCAAAAGACTTTCCATGTCCAAACCAGTTGTAGTGGATGTGAAGTCACCATCGCCGACTTCGTGCAAGCGAGTTAAACTTGGATTCAACACTAAAATAAAAGTAAAAATTGTTATAATATCGAATCATGTTTCATGTTTTATTCCATTTATTACTTATTGGTGCTCGGGATTTAGTTCTTATTTGATTAGACGTTGGCGCACTGCCATTTCCATTTCCAGATGATCTGTTATTGCGTGTATAACGCGGGTCTTGCATTCTGTTCTGCCATTGACCAGCGCGTTGTGGAGATCTTTGCTGAGCGGACCATTCTCTCGATTCTGGTAAGTGGCCAGAGGATGACTCGTTCAATATAGGAGTGCTACAAAGTACAAACAAAAAAAACGTTAGAAAATATTACAAAAAAAACACGTGAAAATGGCAAATGTGATCGATCAGATTCAGTCATACCTTAATGACATTTTGTATTTCGATGGTAATCTCGAAGCATTCGGGTTCGACTCGGTACATTTTGTCGGTGTCAAAGGAGGCAATGGAGGAGTAACGGACGTACTGTCACTGACTGTGGAATCCATACTACGTGACAGAGCCGACACTGACTGATTCTTCAACATTTGAGGCAACTCGTACTCTTGTTCGTCTTTACGGCAAGATTGTAACGGCGATGCGTCGGAGGATTCCATGCTGGAGTCCAACGTACCACCACTGAGGGAACTAGATTTGATCGAATGTGCCATCGTACCTCGACCGGACTCGGAGGCAGTTTGCGTGTTAGGAGTGTGCGCACTTTTGTCGTAATCCGAACTGCTACCAGAAGCGCGACTGTTCGTATTGGTATTGTAGAACGGGTTTTGTAAAACACTTTGACTCACTTTCAATTTATCGTTGAACAAAGTCTTTTGTGGGAACTTGACGTCAGTCGACATGATTAATCCCGGTTGATAATAGTACACATCTGCCGGATTCTGGTAATGATTGTACGGCGCACATTTAGTTGGTTTCGGACTCAAGGCAAAATTCTGACTGTTGCCGTTTATCTTTGGTTCGTTAGTTTGCTGCGACTGATCGTCCGACGGTCCTACGAGTTCTCTTCCATCCGGGTTTCCATGGGCTTCTCCGTCCTCTTGGTGTGGAAGTCCATTGACGGGCCAGTAATGCTGCGAAGATTCCTGCGTTTGCTGTTGCGCGATGCTTTGCCCATTTGCCCAGTCGGGAGCAGCCCTGTTTTATAAAATTGGAAGTTATTTTTTATCGAATTAGAATTATTAAATCATTGAAATCACACCTGTTCTGATTTTGGCCGTCTGCAATCCTGCCGTTTGACAGTACGGGCATTGCGTGGTAGGTGCGAGGACTCATTTGAGGTTTGTTTTCGAGTAAAACTTGTCCTCGGGAGCCCTCGTTTCGTTGGTTAGGAGTCGAGGGCTGAAAAGAAAAATTAATTTATGGATCCATGTTACCTATTGACCTTAAATCTCTTTAAATAAAAAATAACTCACCACATATCTCTCTTCTTCGAGAGCCGGATTACTGATACCATCAGAATACGAAATTGCCCTTCGTGAATTAGGTAATAAAGGCTCTTCCTCTAACAACATCTGTAAGAGGGTTGCAAGGCCTCGGTGTCCAGTTAAGATGAGAGATGAGTCGGTATTGAAAGTAAAAAGGTTATTCTCAGCAGCAGCACAAAGTGCGACTGCTCAACAAGAGAGAATACAACACGACTGATTAACAATGGGTTGGAGCAAGAGTAGGGCGAGCTGCCGTACTCTTACACATCTAAACAAAAAAAAATTTAGTTATGGTTCATAAACGTTACCGTACACTATTTCTTTCTGGTTCTCGTCTCGCATTTGCCTGATTTTGATCTTCGGTCGACTGATTTAATAAGATTCTCCATCTGTGTTGCAGGATGAGTTCTTTATTCGATGCGTTCTGATGGAAAGACATGATCGTGAATAAACGTGTTCTTAATTGATAAACCAAAGCAGCAAGACGGAGATTTCTTTAATATTAAAATTCTCTCAACACATCCGAGTTAATATTTGAGGCGGTTATGGAGATAAGGTGCATATTAAATTATCTAAACGTACCTTTTTTTCATCCACCCACATTTGGGCACGTGGCGGGGGCACTCCAACTCCACGTTCGGGCGCAACTGCTCCGTGCGAAGTGCGTGATCGTTGAGTTAATTCAGCCAGCTTTGGAATTCGGGGGCTTGGAGAGTCAATTTTCTTGTCGGTCCATTCGCTTTGCGTCATTTCCTTTCTGGGCTAAAAACAAGTAAAATTCAAAATATTTTTACTTTTTTCTCTTTTATTCGCATCCCTCCATTGAACGTGTTGGAAATATTTTTCCATTTTAATTAATGTGCTAATTGAGTTAAAATTAAACATTGCAAAAAAAAAAAATACAAAGAAATTTTTTTTTCCTTTTAAATATCTTAATTTAAAATTTATTGTCACGTGTTTACCATAAATAAAATAAATTTCAATTTTTTCCCAGGCCATTTCTATAAACGACCACTTATTTTTTGAAAAAAGAGTTGAAACGTGTAAACAGTGACATTTTAAAAACTTCATAATTCATACCGAGAACGTGTTTTCGGTTTGAAATGAAACCTAAAACCATGGGAATGTCTAAAAGGCAAATCAGGTCATTCCACTGGTCCCCCTTTGACACTGCTCTCGTAAACTCTCTAACATCTGCCACACCTGACGTATCATTTTTCTTTTTCTATTAGGTACATGGTTACATTTTTCAATTAAACAAAACTCACTGGAGGTGGAAACTTAGAAGAGTACATATGCAGTGGAACTGCCACTTCGCCCATGGTCCCTGGCAGAAATGGCTCGCTGCCAAACTTCTGATAGGTTTCAGGTGGTATTGGCGGCATCCTATATGGAGGGGGATGATAGGGACGAGGTGGAGGCACCGATTTGTAAGCAGAAGATTCTATAATAAATAAAAAAAAGTCAAAACTGGAATGTAGGGACAATAAAATGGTGCTTATTATTCAAACACCTGCTCCAATCACAGCTTGAATCTAAAGTTGTAAAGGAATATGCCCTTTGACCTTGTTGCAGACAATAACCCCATTTATTGTACCCTCCCTAATTTCCCTGGAATGAGTAATGCCATAGCTTGCAGCACATGGGTAATTGGTAGGGGCAAAACCCTATTTCAAGTTTTATGCGAAAAAAAAATTATAAAGTTTGTGTTCGAAAAACTCGACTAACAACATCCTATTTCAGACACGTCTGAGATCGACAGTGCTGCATCGATAAGTGCAGGATGTAGATTAATAAATTCACCAATGTGTTTTCTTTAAAAGAATTTTAAATTACGTCCGGTACCGGGGATAATACTAGTATTTTACGACGGATGTGCTCAAGGTATTCCTATCGATATGTTGTTTTTTCATCATTTCATCGCTCAAACAACCAGTAGTCGAAAACTCGACTTTAAAAAAAACTCAGCAGGATATTTTCAACTTACCTATGGCATTTATTCTTATCCCCCTTTAATCCTATTACTCAGTACTTACTTACTTACTTCGAGTAGTAAAGTATGAAGTGTTAAATAGAAAAACTAACCTGCTAGCTATAGGTTGTTGATCCAAATACAGCAGATAACAGGGTAAGAAGTCGTACATTCAAATAGTGTTTTAAGCAAAACCAAGATCCAGGTCTGAGAAAAGGGCTCGTTCGGTTGTTAATTCAAGGTCAGAGACAAGGCAAAATACGAGTCTTTCCCCTACATTGCACTTTAGTTCAGTGAGGTAGACGATTAAAACGAACGCCGAGAGACCTGCAGGTAAATTATACCTCGAGGGGAAAAGAAAGGTTTGATAATAGAGGAGTTATTTAGTATTTTTTTTACGTTGCTTGGTCATTTCCATATAAAAAAAGGCAATATTTTTGAACGAGCAACTCAATTCTAGAGGTGTAAAGAGGTTAAAAATCGAGGATTATTAGTGGAGTGTGAAATGAGAGGTTTTCAAACACCTTAACCAGACTTCTTAGTGTATTAATTAGAATAAAATGTATGCGGTTTAAACATCGTTCACCTTATCAACTCTTCATTAGGTGGAGGAAATGGGCAAGAAATCACGCACATCGTATTTCAACTCGTAATTAAAATTTAAAGAAAAACTTGCACAAACACAGGAAATTTTTTTACTACTTCCTACTTTGAAAAACATTTTAACTTCGTGAGATTTATAACCTTCAAAATATTACATGGTTTTAATAACTTAAAAAACTCTTAGAAAAATGGTGAAAAAAAATTACCTGATGTATTATCTGTGAGCATAAGTGACGGCAATGAATTAATCCTATCAATAGTCATGTCTGGACGACAAAACATCCATTTCAGTGTAGCTTAAAGCCCAAACTGAATGAAAATAGGTAACTTGTCTTCTTACCTGGAAGCCTCAGGCCACTTTGTACATGAGGGTGGGATCGTTGCAGTGCAGAGAGCCGTGGGGGCAAGGGCGGAGCTTTGATTTCTGAAGTTGATGGGGAAGTTTGCGATTGTAAGGGTGATTCGGGAACTGACTGTTGATCCATCTGTCAGTTTGAAATAAACAAATTATAAATAAAATAAGCAATGAGTGAAAAAAAAATGTAATAAATCTATGTTTTTGCTTATTTGGAAACTGATGATTAACTCGGAAAAAGTTATGTGTATGTGATCCAAATATTTTAGCATGCAAATCACTTGAATCGCTTCTTTTATTAATTGTAAATTGACTAAAGTGTAGATGTGAGTCACGATTGAGGTTAAAAGTAATTAACTTGCACCCGGTTCTTAGCCTCACTTTTTCTTGAAATATTTTGAATTACAATCGTGACGAGATGGTCTTTATAAGAAAATTGCTTTTTAAAAAAAGAACTTTTTGTTATTCAAATAGAACTCCTACGGTCGAACATCGTTTATTGATTACACACTGCATGTAATGTATAATTTCCGAGAATTAAAAACCGAGAAAATGATAGATTGCTGTTTGTTCGTACTTGTCATATTTCTGGGTTACTGACATTTGGATCGTCTTCTCCCCCTCCCCCCTTCCCTCTTCTTTCAAGATAAAGTGATAAAACAGCTTAACTGAATACCGCAGAACCCATAAAAATAATATTTGCATAAATAAATAAATTTTAAACGCAACAGGCACTCAAAATGATCTGATTTCAACCCGGGTATAAAAATAAAGTTAACTCCACCCACTTCAGGATCTTCACGAATAACGTTGACATTTTTTGTCTGCATTCAAACGGCATAAATTTTTTCTCTACCTGTAATTACATGAAAAAAGGAGAAATTGTATATTAACATTATAAATCACTGGTTAATTATTGAATGAAAAAAATTACACAATCATCAAAAGGGAATAAAAATAATACGGTACGATTATTTTTCCTTCAGCTTGAGAACTTTAAGATAACATTTTTCCAGTACGGTTGGAAGGGGTAGGGACATAATAGCTGTAATTATCTCAAGTTCTAAACTATAGTTTTAAATTCAAAGGTGCAAATAAATTAATAAGTTTGTAATTGGAGATGATCGATAAAATTGTGTTTTAAAAAAATAAAGGATGAGAAGAAAAAGCCGAGTAAAACTTAAGTAGTTCAACTTTTTTCTTCATTAAAAAATTCTTACCAGAGGGGATAAAATTCCAAAGTTAAAAAAAAATATAGGGGAAATATCACCATTGAAATTGACCGATAGATGAGTTTCAAGCAATTCTGTGCAAAACTTGTGCTACAACAACGTAGCAAATTTTGTTTTTGTGTATAGAATGAGTTGCTTTAATTCGTGTCATTGCAATTTGTAAAGCTTTCTCATGCTTGTTCTCTCACAATAACAATTTATATGGGAATAAGTTCATACTATATTATTTTCATCTTTTTATAGTCCACAAAATGGTGTCTAATGTGGGATCTTTATAATTTTTTTCATAAAAGCAAAAAATAAAAATGGCTAATTTATGGAAAATGCAATAACTGTAGTTTTTTTTCACAGTCGCTCACCTTTTCCTTTTCCTTAAACTTTTTTTAAAAACAAAATTACACGAATAATAACAATTTAATAAACACAAAATTTATATTTAAAAAAAATTAAAAACTGAAGTTTAATTTTTCAAGGTGATATTACAAAACGAATAAACATCTGACGGCCAAGTGCAGAGTTTCTAACTCAGGTGTGACTTACATTTTCTCGTGGGAAAAGTGACTCTGTTGTTCCACAAAATCACATCTTTCTTTTTTTACTTTATCAAAAAAAACATTACGTAAGTATGTTTATTTAACCTTAAAAAATTAACTTAAATTTAAAAGCTAAAAATTAAATTATGCCAAAAAAATTTACGATTACTTCATTCAACAAGACCTAACGGGAAAGCTACACTTATCTTAATAGTAGCAAAAACAAGAGCACTTTTTTCTCTCCAAAGATAAAAATAAAAAAATAAAATAAAATAAAAAGAAGAAATGTGAGAACAGTAATTTTAACCTGTTACTTACCAAACGCCAATCTTCAAATTAGTCGAAATTTCTCGCAATCATTCTCGAACGACTTGCATCCATATAACGTGTGCAGTGACAGACCTGACAGTCCACGCGATGTGAACTATAAAACCGGTGTAGCACAAGACACAAAGGTGGGAACTTTCGAGTTTCCGCCTGTTATCCCTATGGGGCTGATTAATCCCTGGGGCAAATACGAGCGATGCTTTACTTTAAAGAGTCAAATCGACGAGTAAACGATGTATTTGCTTTGAAAAGGTCCTCATCTTCACTGCATCTATTCAGAAAAGGTTAAGAAATATTTTTTCCACGTCACGCATCACCTTAAGGGATAATAGGAATTTCGATTGAAAATCAGCCACCTGGAAGCTGCACGTTCCATGAGTTCGCACAGGAAGCAGGTGTGCGTCCACATCCGGATGAAGACATCCTAACTGCTCAGCTCAGTGACAAACAGGTCACTAACAGATTTGCGTGTTTAAATTTAGGGTAAAGTAAAAGTGAACATGGAAGTTTAAGTTCACGAACACAAATTTCTACTGTTTGTCGAGATTGAGTCGCACGCTCTGCCGATCACTCATTTTCTTTAATCTTTACAAAAGAAAATCTTTTGATATAAAAAAATTTATTTCAGTCAAGTGAATACAATAAAGAATAATTACTAAGAAAATTAATCATGATTTACTGAAGTATACATTAATTTCTTGCGAACGTTAGGCCAAATAATTAAATACAAAAAAATGAGTTTAATTGATTGGAATGTTTTGCACTGAATTTATTGCAAATCAAAATAAAAATTAAAAAAGGAAGTTGATATAATAATAATTTCGATCGAGTAAATAAAGAAAGAAAAAAAAATAAACTGACTTTGTCACATTGAATTAGCAAACGAAGAAGTTCCTATGAGCGTCCCAATTTTTCCAATACATTCATTCCCTTTTCTAAGTATTCTTCTCGCATCAGCCAAAAACAATCTCTGTCCTTCATCACTTCTGCCAATACTGCACCACCGATAAACACCATATCTTTCCGGCCCGGTGGATCTTCGATTCGTATTTTAAATTTCTACAAATGAAAAAAAATTACAAAATATTGATTCGGTGTTTTTATAAAGATTTCAAAATTTAAATTTACCGCCAATTTATCAGTGTCTCCTTTAAGAACTCTTTCCAAATGTAACTGTTTAATTTCACGTTCTAATCTGCTTGGAAAACCGGGATACATGGTCGAACCTCCAGAGAGGATAATATGCTTATATAAATCTGTGCGGATGTCGATCGTAGCACTCTGGATCGTATTAAAAACCAATTCTGCGATTCCCATTCCTTCCACGTTTATTAAATGTGGTTGGAACAAGGCTTCGGGCGCTTCGAATCGCTCGCCGCCGACTTTAATTATGCGTCCGTCTGGTAACTAAAATATAAAAAAAAAATTTATTAAAATCTTAAAAATAATTTCACTCATTCGATTGCATCAAACTTACTGCATAAGACTCAACTAGCACTGTTGTTTCTAACGCTAATTTCTTTTCTTGTTCTATATTGTATCCAATATAGCATAACTTCTCTTTCATCATTCTGACGGTTTCGAAGTCAGCCGAATGGTTGAATGCATAACCATGCAGCAGTAATAACTAATCGTAACATGTTATTTTTAGTTACATAAATAAACACGAAAACACTTAAAGAGTTTCTTAGCAGTACGTTTAAAAATAGTTTTACGTTTAAATAACGACAGTTTGCTTTAAGTAGTAAACTCATATTTATCTACGCAAGATCCAATTTAAAACAAACTGCTAGAAACTCTCACATTACCTACTTTTATTAAATATCGAGTGATATCACGTCCAGCAATATCTAAACGTCGAGTTAAGCACGGGAGAGCTAACCCTTCATATACTGTACAAATATGGGTTACGCCGTCACCCGAATCGACCACAACTCCAGTCAAAAGTCCTTGGGCGTAAAGAGTTAAAACGGCTTGAATGGCTATGTAACCGCCAGCGAAACGGTATTTTTCGAACATAACCTGCAATTTCGATATAAATTTATAAAATTTATTTAAAAAAATAAATAATCTCAATTTTACTTCGATCATTTTTTCTCGATTTTTTGTTGGGTTCATCGGTGGCTCAGTCAACAAAATTTTACACTCGGATGGGCACAAATTCATCTTGTCTTTACCAAACGTGTAATCCCAAACGTGGCACATGTCTTCCCAATTCCTCACAATTCCATTTTCCATCGGGTAAGTCACTTCAAGCATGGACCGCAGTTTGCTCGCCTCGTCACCGATCATCAAATCCTGTCGATAGAAAACCATATTAATTTTTTCCTAAAAATAATAGTTACCGTTAACTCAGGCCTGAAAACCAATTATTCCAAGAAACTAAAAAAACATTTCATAATTAAAACAGTTACATGCAATTAGATAAAACATTTAAACGCTACAAAGTAAAAAACCCTTTTCTCAAATACAAAAACTAGTATTTGAGGGAAAAAAACAACATAACTTGCAATGGAAAATTTTTTTGTATAGTAGTCAATAGTCAATACAAAAAATCATTAGACAAGCAGAGTAAAAAAAGGGGTCATGCAAAAATTTTGTGGAAAACGACTTCTACAGAATCCAGACAGCAACTGGTAATAGATGGCACTTACTTGTCGATTATTACTGCTCTCCTAGGCAGCACGTGTTGAAAAGATGCACCATTCTCAATTTAAATTATTCTTTTAACATTTTTAATGCGAGAAAAAAAATGCAATTTTTTCGTTTTTAAGTTGGAATTTTCTAATAACTTGTCCTCTTATATTGAAAACTTTCTTTTAACTCTTGTGCAAACTTCGGATCAACTCACCTTTATCATTCCGCCCTGTGTATAAAAATCAGTATTATAAAAATGTGTTTAAATTAAAAGGGGTCTTGATTTTAAAATAAGTTAATTATTTTTAAAATTAAAATTTTGATTTCGATTTTATTCCCCCGCACTTTAAAAGCGCTTTTTTGTTATTAAATTTAAATGGTATACCTTTATCTCGATGTCCCCTATTTTGCTGGCAGCCCGAATGATGGGTCTTCCAACCATCGACGGAAATATGAAGGCTGGAAAATTTGAGCCGGCATAGCCACATTTCACAAACTAAATAAAAGATAAATTTCATTTCAGTCAGACAAAACTAAAATTAGTCAGCATATCAGCCGATCACGTCATCCAGGATCAAACTCAGGCCAAATCTTCATTTAATAAAATTACACACGTTTAAGACGTAAAATTTATCTTTTGTACAAATAAACGACTCGTAAACGGACCGAATGTTTTCATTTTATAATTACGAAAAAACTTAATTTTAAATTCCGGCTAAATCACTGGTATATTTCCTGTCCCTCCCACTAAGAACACACGGGTTTGTTAGATGTATTTAGCCTGGTTTCATTGGATTTTCTAC
>JAQFZO010003239.1:0-10343 GCA_034695885.1 Geophilus flavus | reverse complement strand
GACCAATGTGAATCATAGAACGACACGTCGATACGTACATACGTAGATACGTATTTCAATTTTGGAGGTGCGCAGGAAGAAAAGTGAAAGGCTATGTAAAAGATTAAGATAAAAATTCCCCTCTTAACCTTTCTTTTAAAAATATGACGCAAAACACATCACTTTCCAGAAGGGCAAAGGTAAAAATAAGAAAGAACAGTTTGACATATGATCACATCAGCCAATAACAGACTGGGTTAGAATAAGTGATAATCTTGTACCTATTCTTCTATTTCTAACAGTGCGGCATGAACTTTCAAATATAATTTATAAACTTATAAATTCAAAATTTAATTCATGACTTTACAGGCTTTTAAATTTATAAAATTCTTTTATACCTATGGTGACGACATAATTTATGCGTACCTTTATACTGGTTGGTGTCTGTCTTCATGATTTTCATTTATATGTAAGTCGAATTTTCTACTTATAAACCTCTAAACTGATTTAACTTATAAAGTGTAAGTCATAAAACGATGGCATTAACCTCAGCAAAGTCTGCATCACTTAAGAATTAAAAACTTATTTTTATCTGGTTTCAATTAAATTTCCATGGAATTTTCCCTCACGTTGTTTTCCCTAGGTTTGATAGAATCTCGTTTACTTACTCGAAATTACACCTCGAAATTGCTAATTGGTGATATTCCCAACTGCATAATTCCACTGATTTTATCAGTTTCCTCATAAACAATCCTGGGAAAAACATGAGAACCTTCACAATCTCTTCCCAATAGTAAACATAGAGCAAAAATAAAACTTTTCTCTATTGTTTTAAAAATATCCCTAAGTTTGCAAATGCCAAATGCATTTATCTTGGGGAAAAACCTCAATTTCCTTCCAAGAATCACGTTTCACTCGATAAAACCATTCTTCGAGACGTCTCTCCTCCACAGCCTCCAGCTTCACGACGCTCCAAACCCCAGCATCTCAAGACACCGGCTTTACCTCACTCGACAAACTTGGACGTAAAAATTAATTTAACAAAAGGAAAAATAAAGAAAAATAAAGAAAATTATTATTCACAAATTATCCTGATTAAAATTCCCTCTTTGATAAAAGCAAATTAACTTTTATTAAATTTAGGCCCCGTCTTCCACTTAATGTAACCTAATTATCCCATAAAACACCACAGTTTAACCCCAATAATCCGAGAAAGGGGAGAATTTTTATTGTCATTTAACAAAGATCAAGTGCCTTCATATTTATCCATTAACAGAGAGCTTCGTAACTCGTAAATAATATATAAAAAAGTTCAGTAAAAAGTAAACAGAACAGAAAGCATTCTGGTTAACACACAAAGTGAATTAAACCAATGGACCAATTCGAACGTCGGGGGGTCCTTTAATGAACAAAGTGCTACCCCCGATGGGAATTGCGTCATCTATTAGCAAGTTTGAATGTCATTTTAGGATCTGTTCGTTTTGTTCCCATTAAAATCCAAGAGTGGAACGAGTTCTAACGATTTATAATTTATGGAATTGGCCACAAGGCGATTGATGACGTCATTACGGTTGGATCGCATCATTTGGGCGTAATTGCAGAAAGATGCAACTCTTCATAGAAATTAGAAACAGGAGTACGAATAATTATGTATGCCTAGAAATATCGAGGGTTAATCTTTCTATAATTAGTAATTATAGAAAGATTAACCCTCGACATTTCTAGATAAAAAGACGTAATTAATATCAATTTTGGTTAGATCTGATATTCTAAAGAACAGCCCTGTGGCCATACGCGACCCGACGAAGGCATATGGTGTATTAAAACCGTCAAATAAAGATACTGTGTCAATTCCAAATAAAACACAATCCCAATTAATGCTTTTTTTTTACATTTTTGATCCATACTTCCCCTTGTAGCACCTGCAAACCCTCTTCTGTAAATAACTGACGATTATGACTCCCTCCCAAGTGCCAACCCGATCGAATTTTGCAGGATTAAAAGATTACGGATTACTGGCATCTACCAACAAGAATGGGACAAAAAAAAATCTTATTGGCACATGTCCCGTGAGTGTCACACCCAAATGAACCCCAAATGAACACCCTATTGTCACACTTCAGTAACAATAATTAGACTCTCTTCCCCAAGGGGACAGATATTCCGAATATCTATTGATGAGATTTTAATATTTTAAAAGATTTTGCAAAGACTTTTGCAATTTTTAAGGATTTTTGGTATTTTGCAAAGACTTTTGGTTTTTTTAAGGATTTTTGGTATTTTGCAAAGACTTTTGGAATTTTTAAGGATTTTTGGTATTTTGAAAGGTTTTAGCGATGTTTTTTAACATTTTGTGATTTTTATGGGATTTTTGGAGCTTGTCGACGAGATTTTCTTGACTGTCGGACCCCCCTGGCTCTTCCCCCTCACCCCTTAGGCCGTTACGTCGTAATTGTTAACAGCCCTTTCGAGTACTATAAATAAATAAATAGTTAACATCTGTAACGAATTACTCAAATCGATGAAAATAGAAGTTTACTTTGGATACAGAATTTGCTAATTTGTATTCACTCGGGAGAGAAGAGGAAAAGATGCAGATTAGAAATTTAGTTTATGCAGAGAGTAAAGTAAATTAAACCCGGGCGAACTCGCATAGCAAATGTAGAAACTGGAAACTAGGTAAATGTAATAAAACCGATGAATGTCGAGTTTCGAGGCCAACCGTATTTAGGTCTCTCATCAGGAGAGAAAGTTTGACCGTGACGATCGGAAATTCCAAATTAATAGGGAAATTCCGGTAGTTCTCTTGAATTTCAGCAGAATTGTACAAAGGCTGAGGAATTTTATCGAGTTTTGCACATACAATTCATGGAAATTCAACAACCAATAAAGAAATTCTGCAAAATTCACATCCATACATGAAATATTTAAAATTCCACAGACACACAAAATAAATTAAAAAAAAAAAAAAAATTAACCTCAATTTAAAAACTCTCACCCAAAAATTCGCAAAAATCTCACAAAAATCATCAAAAACAACATGAAAAAAACAAACAAACAAAAATACCACGCACATTTGGCGCTATCAGACCAAAGACCCTCCCATTGGCCATCAACAAACAGCTGTTCGACACAACCTTAGCAATTTAACTTCAATATTAAAAAAAAAATCCCAAAATACCGCTAAAATGACATATAATCCAAACACACAAAAAAGAGAAAAACCCACCATAAAAAAAAACCCCAGTAATATAATTTCCTGCATTCCATGCGTCCAAACACAAGACTAAATCAGAAAAGTAATTTCCCCTGGTATGCGCAATGCAACAATTCATTATTCTCAGATACATGCAATAACAAGAGCAATAATTCCAACCTTCGTGTTATGACAATCAATTTCCAAATGCCACCACCGACTAAACATGTTACGTATATATATATACACGTGGCATTGATGAATTACCTCACTTATCGATTATTTTATCATCACTCAACATCAAACATCGTCCAACACAACACCAAAAACATCTCTCCAACCCCCCAACCCCCAATAAAAAAAAAATCATGCATTACCTCTCATTCGCCACGAAAACAGCATCTTTTCTTAGATGTTCCTCTTAATTACCCAGCAATTACACGCTTAAAATGACGTCGAAGGCAAAAATTAATCACGTTACATTAAATGTGCAGTAAATTAACGGGAAAAAAATAAAAACAAGGAAGAAAATTGTAATCAATCGTCGACTTTTCTTCCTTATTACGTATATAACGCCGTAACGTAGAGATGAGCAATTACACGATATTATAGCTCGGACATGAAATTAAACGGAAGCCATGATTAACCTATTTCCCTTCCCACACGAGACAAAAATAGAAAAATTGATCACTCGCTAACTAATTTAAGCCTATTTCTGTTCGTATCATTTTTTACCCAATCAGGCAACTTTTTTTTTCTGTATATATGTGGGGAAGTAAAAAGTTAGGTCGTGATTACGAACGGTAAATATTGATCGTGTTAATAGAGCCGTTGCATGACTTTATTCCATTTTTTTCCTCTATAAGTCTTTATATTTTCAGTTGTCTCCGTAATACCGTAATACCGTAACGTGAATTAATGACTTTTCTAGGAAGAAATTTTTTTTTTCAGTTGAAAACTTGAAATATAGTGAATTGGATCAATTTATTTCATTTTTCTTAAAAGAAAATTGTAATTACGGCTCTGTGAAGGATTTTTATTAAATTTTTGTTCAATAAAAGTTTTGGAAAGTATTTTTTTTGAAGAATTTTGAGAAATTTTGATGATTAAATTGCGTGGATTTCGGTGAATTTGTTGGCGGATTTGTTTTGTATTGTAGATTGGTTCAGGTGACTCGAGTTAAAATTTGTTGTCCTAATTAAGTTTCATTTATCAACCGAGTTCCACTATTGATTTTCATTAAGCGTCACTGAAACGAGTTTCATTGACTAGAATGTTCTATATGTTTATTGTAATATAATATTATACAAAATGTAATCATTTATGCACTTCGTATGGACAATAACATTTTTGATTAAGAAATCAGAAAAACGAGTAAAGCGGAAACGCCGTGAATTTTCGATGTGATTAAATTTTCAGTTAAATTCCTCTGTGAATATTTTATAAGAATATTAAAATTCTATTTATAGTTCCGCGAAAACAATTCAAATTTCCAATTTTTCAATTTCCCTTTCAATTTTCAACAAAATAATTTTCATAACAATGAAAACAATCATCAAACAATAAAGAAATTGTTGCAAAACCATGGAGGAAAGTTTACCCAGAAGGTTTACACGGTTTTTGTATATACACACACACACAACACACAAAGCAAAGCAGGAAGTTATTACAATTTTCACTGGTCAAATTAACCGCAATACATTTCATGTTGGAAAATTTCTTACAGTCATAAAAAAGAATTAAATCTTTTTCATTTACTTTTCATAAAGACAAAAATCCTTTTAACTGCATAAATTTTTTTTTTATTTTTAGAAAAAAAAATTAAATTAAATTTGCTTGAAATTAATCTGGAAAATAAAACGATAATTAAAAAAAAAAGAAAGTTCTAAAGTCCAAGGAAATTCAATTTAGTTGACAACCACTACTAATTATCTTGCACTGCTCTTTAACAAGCCTTTGCTCCCCGACAGCACCTCGGACCTCTTTATAACGAAATAATAAATTGATAAAAACATTACTTCTGCGTCGTTTTTTCCCATTCGCATCGTGGCAGGGTGAACGGGAGCGATGATGCGAAGATTAGTTGGAAAATGAGGTCGTTACGAGTGGAAATTTGTGCAAAATATCGATATGCGGTTACAGCGAGTTCGTGCATCACACCACACTCAAAAGATAAGCGCAGGTCGGCGCGTTCGAACCATGCAGGTAAATAAAACTTACCGAAGTTTTAATTTCTTTGTTGGTGGAAATTCGTCGATGGAATGATTTGGCTGGCTCCGTTTCACCATCGCTCTCTGAAGACTCGTCAGCGGCCACATCGCATGAAGCTTTCTCCCCCGCATTCTGACCACAACTCACTTCTCCGCCTCCCGTCGCCATTTTGCCGCTTGTGCCAATAACGCTTACTTTTTTTGTTGGAGAGTTTTCGCTTTCTGACGCTAGATGGTGCTGAGTATTAATATTTTTTTTAAAGGAAATGTATCGTAAGAAATGCACGGAATTGTGGATAAGATGAGATAAATTATTACACTTTTATAAAAAAAAATCACAGATCATCAACGACCTCTCGCGAGGATATGCATGATTAAAATTTTAAAATTTTAAGTTTTTTTGAAAGCATGTCACGTACCTAATTAAGATTCAGTTGACATTTATTTTTAGAATCTTATGAAGTGTAATTAAATATTAATTATTCATTTTCATGAATGTGTTATTATATCGAATTGGGTTAATAAAAACATTATTGCTCCTAAAAATACTTCATAACCCCAACAACAAACAAGTCAGAGCCAATCATGCAGAAACTATGAGAGTTTCCAACACATCTAAGCAACCATGAATGTCCTGAAATGTCATATCCTTCATATCGAGTTTCAGTCTTGACAGAAGAGCAAGAAAAATGCAATGATTCAAGAAAAGCACTCCATCATCCTCCTATCGACAGCCACATAAAAACAACAAAAGAAAAACGACTTTTTTTGCATGCCATAGCCTTCAAGTTGCAAAAATCAAATTTTTTTCAGGGTTTTCAGATGATTTTTTTTGTTTAAATTCATTTTTCAACTTAAAGATTGATTGTTATGTAAATATCCTATCAAAATGTTGACTAATTTAGCTAATGGTTTATTAGTTGCTTAATAGTGACATATTGTATGATTGTTTAACATTTAACATCTAATTCAATTGGTGGAAATTAAATATAAACTAGTGTTTTTCTTTTTTCCTTTTTATCAATAAACGTTTGACAAACGTTTGACATCTGACAGTAATGTATTACATACCGTGCTGCTACTCAATTAGAAGGGTTATTATCGTATAAACATCACTTCTAACTCCAAAAATAAAACATAGCATATTACAGCCTTCTTTCATGGTCAGTTGCCGCGTGACAACTGTCATTCCAATTCCAATTCTCTGAGACTAAAATGGCATTTATATCAGTTCTATTTTGGACTTTTGTTTTCAGCCATGGTAAGTAAAAGAACTCATAGTTCTCATAAATAATTGTAAAATAGATTAATTCAATTGATGGAGTGATAGCTTCATCTTCCCTGAGGCCATCTTCAAATTAATATGTGTATATTTTATAATTTTTCATTGATGTTTGAGACTTTGCTTATAAATCAGTATAAGGTATCCTTAACTTATGTTGCAATACAACATTTGTCACTAGGTATATAAAATAATTTCATTAATTCAAAAGTCTGCAAAATCATAAACTTAACTTGAGTTTATAAAATTTATAAATTATATTTTTAAGTTTGTGCTGGTGCAAGTTATAAGACATATCTTATGACTTATAGCCATTCGATTAACATGGCCATAAGTCATAAGTCTTAAGAAAAGTCTTACAACCAGCACAAAGTCCCTAATCTTAAGTTGCGCCATTTATGTCTTTTTTTCCACAAAGTCTCTATTATTCACAATCTGGTTTTATTATTCACTTTTCAACAGCTATTTTGTCATCAAATGTTAAAACAACTGTAACTGCTAATGGATTTTCCCACGAGGACATCACGTCAATCTTAAAGACCCTCTTTAACTATTTACCTTGTAGCAGAAGCATGTTTCTGACCAACAGAAATTCAAACTACAATTTGGCATTAAAACTAGCTAAGAAGTATTTTGTTACTTCTATTATCAATACCAAAACATTCAACACAATATTCCAAAACAAGGCAGGGTCGATGAAACTATTAAATGAGGTCAAATGCTTCATAATATGGAATGATCCTGATGAAACAAATCAATTTTTACAAGCTGTAAGCATGTTCCCTCATTAAATATAAGCTATAAAACACTACAATGAATTTCAGATCAATGAAAATAAATGGTTCACAACAAGTTATTGGATAATATTTTCAAGTAACACCAATTTTTCTATTAATTTTCCCTTTAACAGCAATGTCTATGTCATATCTCAACTGGTAAAATAAATAATAATAAATTTTGATTAAAAATTGTTATCTATGAAAGAAAGACAATTTTTTTTCTATCTAGAATTCCACTAGTGCTTCTGTGAGTCAAATTTATTCCATCAGCAGTGAAACCAGCAACAAGATTTACCACTTAGGATATTGGCATAAGGATAACATTGGGAGTGAATTGTACCTTACAGGAAAGCTGCCAAACTACATCAGATCATTAGACCAGCATGTTATCAGATTTGCAACTATCAGGGTAAGATTTTGACTAATAGGTACAAAGAGTTATTAATGTCTTTATCAGATGTCCTCAATTCTGAATGTGACATCCATTGCTGGGATTGACAGATTTGTAGGATTTTATGGTGATTTCATAAATGAACTGTTCAAAATGATAAATGGAAGGTAATTAAACAATCTTAAACACATTTCTACATATTGAAACTTTTCTTGCAGCTATAAATTAATTTTAGCACAAGATAATCAATTTGGAAATAAAAATTCAATTGGAGAATGGTCAGGAATGTTTGGAACACTCCAAAGAAATGTGAATAAATTTATCTCTGTTGAAAACTTTTTAACAAAAAGTTTGTTTTCTTTTATAGGAAACAGATATAGTTGCAGTGGCCAAACCCACAGTGACAAGATATGAACTCACAGATCCTGGTCCAGTCTTGTACCCAAATCATTTCAAACTACTCTTCAAAGTGTCTTCTGAAAAAATATACAACTATAGATTTTTCATCAAACCATTTGACAGTAAACTTTGGTATGCCCTGTTGGCAGTAACAGTATACATTCAAATATTTCTCCTTGCAACTGCAACAACATTTGATCCACAAATAACTCCACAACTCCCAGGAGGTCGTAGAAGTATTGAAGTGACAGTAGAAGCAATATGGCCCATGATAATCCAAGAAGGTAGTCTGTTATGATTTAAACTTCAATGTAAATTCTTGATTTTCTCGTATATATACTTTCAGCTAGAGGTAGCACCAAGTCCTATCCAGCCATCAAAATCACTTTGATGACATATTTGATCTTCTCCCTCCTTACTTTTGCAAGTTATGGCAGCACCTTAACTGCTTTCCTTTCATTTTCAATCAGCAAAGACCCATTTTCAACCATTGAAGAATTGGTTAATAACAAATATATACCAGTTGTCATCAAAGGAGTGAATTTTGAAGAGGAATTTGCAGTTTAGTGATTGTTTTTCCAATAATTTTAATCACTTTCAATTAAATTTTGAAATTTTGAAATTTCCAGCAAGCCCAAGAAGGTCATCCATTGAAAAAAGCGTGGAATGTGATGAAAAAGCACGAGGACATTGCGTTTGTGAAAAACAACGAGCTTGGAGTGGAAACGGTGTATAAACACAAAGCTGGTTTTTTAACCTCAGTTCGCGATGCCTTTGTTTTCATTCGAAACAACTGCAGTTTCAAATTCGCATCGGAGTTGACCAGCTTTTTCCACTCCAATATTGCCTACAAGAAGAATTTCGTGTACAGAAAACAATTTAACATTGCGTAAGAGCGTCAATGATTACTTCAAAAATCAATTTATCAATTTGCTGAATGTTTTTAGAATGACAAGATTGCACGAAGTGAGTTTCATGAAGAAAATAAACGAAATCTATAACGTTCCCGACTGGAAACCATGTGCTGCTGACGATGGATTCAAACCCGTTAACGCTTATCAAATCATTGGACCAATTTTAGTTTTGTGCTTAGGATTCATCATAGCCATCATCTTGCTTTTCATTGAGCTTCTTTTTAGTAAAATTCTGAAAATTTAATATTATAAACCGTAATTTTTTTAAAATAGCATAGTTCTTGTAATATCTACAAACAAGCAATAAAATAAACACTTAACTGACACCTTTCTTGCCCGTGTGTAAAAATTAATAAACGAAATATAGCAGCTCAAGAAACTGAGAAACACATGTCTAATTTGATCAAATCGTCTATCTTCTTCACACCTTAACATCAAATTAACTTCACCTGTTGCTCTTTCGATACTGGTAATTTAAGATTTTTAAATCACTACTTCACACAGTAGTCGCATCTGGAAAGTTAGGTAATGTATCTTAATCATAAACATTGAAATTTTAACAAGTTAAACATCTACAGCCAAGATGAAATATAAGGAGAGACTCCCAAGGCACTACACCAAGCACCAAAATGATTTTCGCACTCATCTTCATGCTTTGTCTACTTTCTCCTGCAATTGCTTTGCAGGTAAGGATAAGAAACATACTGTATATATGGGTATGGGGCAAATTTAATCTCTTAATGATGTATCTAGGAACGAGCCGCTGCGCTCAAAGACGATGGTTACTACTGGCCAGAAGGAAAAATCAAATTCTACCTCGAAGAAAACGGTAGTAAACAAGAAAATTTATTCAATTTCACAAAAAATTAATATTTTTTTTCAAAGCTTGGGCACACTACAGCGATATCATGGCTGCTGTCGACGATTGGGAAAAACAAACGTGTCTTAAATTCGAGGTGGTAGACAAGAAGAATGTACCAAAAAATGAAAATATCATCAAGTTTGAATTTGCTGGAAGGTAAGTACCATACGTAACCCTTTTACTAATTAATTAGTATAGAAATTCCTTCATATCAATGACTATGTATTCAGATATAGAGGATGCGTGCCCCAACCGATGGAAAAGATGTCATGCAAATGCGAACGAGCAGGGTCGATGAAACTATTAAATGAGGTCAAATGCTTCATAATAT
>JAQFZO010003238.1:0-10344 GCA_034695885.1 Geophilus flavus | reverse complement strand
AAATCAAAATTAAATCGATTTTTCTCATTTTATTTTAGTCATCAGCACCGCTTCTCGACAGCAGTAGTTTGGACATGGATCCCGATCTCGCGCGATATTTGAATCGTTCTTACTGGGAACAGAAGCAAGATGAAAACAAAATGGCAGCAAACACCATTCCGAGCGCACCGGTCAGTTCGACGACGTCGAGTTTGACTACGTTTACCATGCCTAGAATAGGCGAGGTATTGAATGACGATGTAATAACTTGAGTTTATTTGGGAAATGACTTGTTAAAATATGATTTAGAAAATACAAAATGGCGAAACGACCAATTTGGATGAATTCGTGGACTCTCTGAGACGCAGCATGGAGATTTTCGTCAATCGAATGAAGAGTAATTCGAGTCGAGGGCGAAGCATCGCCAACGATACGGCCGTACAGAGTTTGTTCATGAATATAACTGCGATGCATTCGCAATTACTCAATCATATTCAGGACCAAGAAGATTCCAGAGGTGAATTTTTAATATAAAAAAATGTAAAATGTTATTTTAAAATTTTTTTTGTATTTTTTTAGTACATTACGAAGGCTTGCAGGATAAATTGAACCAAATCAAGGATGCGCGCGCAGCTTTGGATGCACTCAGAGAAGATCATCGCGAGAGATTGCGGAGAGAAGCGGAAGAAGCTGAGCGTCAGAGACAGATCCAAATGGCGCACAAGTTGGAAATTATGAGAAAGAAGAAACAGGAATATTTGGAATACCAACGTCAACTGGCGATACAAAGGATGCAGGAACAAGAAATGGAGATGAAAATGCGGCACGAGCAGAAACAGCAGTACATGCAACGAATGGGGACGTACCAACAACAACCTGCTCATTACGTACCCCCACAGGGGTACAACATGCCCGGTAAAATCGAAAAAAATAAAAAAAATCGCATAAATCAACATTTTATCAATTTTTTTCACTTCGCTCTCAAACAGGCGCCTATCAAAACGTGTCGGCCGATGGAAGTCCCGCGCATGGGCCGTATAATCATCCGGGATCGTATCAATCGATGCCCCCGGGCCAGTATCCGGGTCCTGAATACCCGCATTACCCAACGACAAGTTCGCAAAATTACATTCCAGGTCCGATGATGCCGCCGCCGCCTCACGGCGCTCACGTGATGGGTGGACCGATCCCTCCCGGTCAGCAAGGACCGTCGAATATTCCACCACAACAGCAGATGATGCAGAACCCGCAACCGCCACCCGATCAACCCGTGAGACCCCATTTACCCGCGGGTGGCGAACCAGAAGCGCAGTTGATTTCATTCGATTGATTTTTTTTTTTAAATGTTATTAATGTTTATGAATTTAATTTGTTCAATTTTAAGTGATGGAAAATTCGAATTTAACGTGTAACTTAAAGGCTTTAATTTAAAAAAAACTTAAAAGGAATTGTTTTTTTCATTTCTTAAGTCTTTTTCGACCCGATTTCTGGAATTGCGAATTTTTTGTGACACGTGAATGAAATGGTTAACGCAAATCGTTCACCGTTTGTCACTTTTTGAACATTGTGAAGGTTTTCAGAACCGGAGGTAAACATAGAAAGACGTCCTGGAAGAAAATTTAAATTAATTATTTTAAAAAATTTTTTGAATTTAATATTTTGATGATTATTGATTACCGAGTTTTGGTTCGACCGTGGCGTTGATGTTTTTATCGATAAATACGAATTGTCCACCGGAAAAATCTCTGCCGTAGTTGGATAAATACAGTAAGGATGTGTAATGGAATGATTTATAAGTTTCCTGGAAGTTTTTGAATGAATAAATTAATTATTTGGATGAAAAAATGGTAAAAAATGAAACAAACTTTGTCTACGTGCGGATGCCAATATTCATCGTGGATCGTTTTTGCTGGTTTTGGTGTAATTCTCGAGAAAAACGTCGGTTCCGTCGGATAAAGATCGTTTGGCATGGCTCCGAATTCCATCGATACAGTACTTTGAATCTTTGTTTTCACGTTTCTATACAATTTGAAATCTTCCTCGGTGAATATTTTTGAATATTCCGGGCTTCTGTAAGGAAAAATAAATTTAATTTATCGAAAAATACGTGAAAATGCGTTTTATACTTGTAAATATTTACAAAATTACGACCCATCGATAATGCACCTGAATGTAAATCCAATATCGAAGCCTAAAATTGATTTTTCTTTAATGTTTGATTCGAATTTTATACGAATTTTGCGTTTTCATACTCCACCGTCGGATTCTCCGTACGAAAAACCTTTTTTCGCAATTTTCAGCAACAGATTCGCTTCTTCTTGCGTTATTAACGTGTCCGTCACAACCCGTCCACATATTTTCGGTAAACAACCTGTAAATATTAAAATATTTTAATTTTTGATCAATTTTTCTCTAATTTTTCATCATTTTACTCATTAAATGTTTCTCATTATCGTAATCCGACGAGCAATTGACCCGATGAGACCGTCTGTCGATGGTTTCTGCTTGTGAGGCGAATGTTATTTCATTTGGTGTTGTACTCAGCGAAGAGAAATAAATTAAAGCGACGATAAAGCCGGAAAAAAAGAATCGGCGCATGAGTTTCCGCCATGTTAGTAGTGGTTCGTTTACTTCATCTTTTGCAGTATCTTTTGATTTACTATAAAAAAAAAATTGAAATTTAATTATGTTTAGCTTAGATTACGTGTTGGTTTTTACGAATTACGTTTTGTGTGAGTCTTTACGGTCTTTTTTAACTGGATTTGCTGCATCAGAATTCCGCTTACGTCGAGTTGCAGCCGACATGGTGGCGTGCGGTACAGTGGCACCATCTGGTGGCATAATTTCTGATGCCTTTTTCCGAGAAAAATGATAAAATTTCCTAAAATTTGGCAATTTTTACACATTTAAATGAAAAAACGAATAGATTACAATAAACTACAACTCACTTTAATGCACAATTGTAACAAACGTTATCACATATTTCTTTCTACATATTTATACTGAATTTATTACAATTTTTCAAAAACAGTGCAAAATGGAAGACATGAGGACATCAGTTACACATAACTCTATCCGTAAAACTTTTCAATTTATCATCATCGGGTAGACCAATCAGGCGATCGACGATCACACCTTTATTCATTCCCACGATCGTAGGAACCGCGGTGACCTGTAAAAATCATTTAAAACCATCAAAAAAAGCAAACGGGGGCCGTTAATAAACACAAATTACGTCATATTCCATCGCTAAATCAGTATGTTGATCCACATTGATTTTAGCCAGGTGCAAATTCTTTCCATGACACGAAACCAAATGTTCTATACGTGGCGTAAGATTTTTACACGGTGCACACCAACTGGGAAATACAAAAATAAATTATTAGATGTTTGATTCCACGGTTTAAATCATACTTACTCAGCGTAGAAATCAACGAGGACTGGTTTGTCGCTTTGCAGCACTCGTTTTTTGAAGTCATTTGTATCTTGTACATTGAAAATATCGCTTACAATCGAACTTGTGTGGAAAAATTTACTTTTCGGTGATTTCGCTATAAATATGGTGACATTCCGAATGATATTCTGCATTTTTTTTTATTAGAAAAAATATATAAACCTATAAATTTTGTTTCTTGGTCAGGCAGCCGCCATTAAAGCTCTGAAGTAGAGCGCCCTCGGTGGGATTACTCGGAACTAAATTCAGTCAATTTTCTCATCTATGCGTCATTTTTCTACTTTTAATTCCTTTTCAAATTAAAAAATTGGGTGTAGTTGTGTGAAAACTGTTTAAAAATAAAGTTTACTTTTATTTTACGTCATTTTGAACTTTTAATAGATTTTTTTCGTAATTAGGTTACACAAAATTAAAATTCTGCGAAAAATGAAATATTCAAAGCCTTTTCGCGTCAGATTTATCGACAAACAAGTTTCTGAGAACGTGATAAAACCCGATTCAAGTTTAGGAATAAAGTTAACCTTATTTAAATACCAATATACCAACCGCCCCCGTTTATTTTTCATGAACATAAACACCATGACCAATAAAATCCTTATCAAAACAGGTAGAGAGACCGCACAAACATTTACTTTATTTCACTTCCACACGTTTCATGGAATTTTGTTGAATCCACACTTCATTCTGCCAAACAGTCTAGACAAAAAAACCAAAAAGGAAATCCTTTAAAAAAATTTAGCAATAAATAAAAACAATTTTTCCAACTAAAAAAACTGACCACTTGTCATAATATATTCCAATTTTTATAGATAATCATGAAAACCAACACTAGGAATAAAATATCAATTTCTCATTTTTCCTAAACTTTGTATCCCCAAACTTTTTTTTTCTTATTAAATCTTTTTCAAAGAAATAAAGGTCAAAACCTTGACATTTATTTTCTGCTTTTATAAACTGACATTTTTATTATTTCAATAATTTTTAAATTTTATAATATCAAAACCCAAAAAAATTAATTTAGAAAACTATTGATTACTTCCATTTTTCACCACTAGAATTACATAACACATCTTTTAAGAAATGAAAATTAAATTTACATTAATCTATTTCAGGAAATAAATTTTAAAAAACTTTTTATTTAAATTTAAAAAATTCCAAAGAAGGAAATGAAAGAAAAGAGTGGAAAAAAAATAAAAATTTCTGTTTACTTTTGTACTAATTACCAAATTGGTAGTGACCACAATGACCAATACCATGGGAGCACATACCCAGCTCTCTTCCTCTCTTCCAGTAACTGTTTATGCATGTTAGGTGGGAGGGGTGAATGAGAAAAAAAAAGATCAGGGGATTTAATAATTCCCGCCCACCTTACTGAGCAGTTGCCTATATGAGGTGAGTGCGGGTTATTATTGACTGATTGCCTTACCAACCACCAACGGATCATACTCCCATAGCTGAAAATGACTTTAAAGTAATTCATCACACATTTATTTTACCATTTATACAATTTTTTTTAATTAATTAATTTATTTATTTATATTTTTTTATATATAGATTTTTTTTAAGTGTGTTACTGTTTGGATTATGTGGCCTTACTCATGTGATGGGTTTTCCTGTGCAAGAAGATGATGACATCACTACGTCACAAGAGGTATGGCAAGAAAGTGAAGCGGCGAGAGAAAAACGTCTATTGAATTGGGACGATGTGTCTGCAATTAATAAAAGAGAGTGGTTGATGCAAAATTTACCAAATAGTCTCTATAAAAGACTATGGAGTCAATTTCCAATGGATGAGGAACGTGCCAGAAATGTTAAACGATTATGGAGATCTCAGGGTGAGTTGTTTTTAATATTTATTATGATTTTTCAACTTATTTTTGTTTTTTATTTATTTCAAAATTAGAAAATACGAGTGATGCTGATACACTTTGTGTTACTTGTGCTGAATCCAGATGCAAACGATCAGATGATAAGAGTTAGTTTTTTGTTTTTTATATAATTTATTATTATATTTTATTATTTTATTTCATTATAAATTTCCTTCTTGCAGTGCGACCAAATGGAGGAAAAACTTTGCCATGCTGTAATTGCTAATAAAAAGCAAAAAAAAAAAACTCATAATAATTACATAAACTCATTTTAATATTTATATATTAAATGAAATTTTATCATACCTTTATTTACAATTGTTGATTTTAAGCTAAAAAACTTGATATTTATGTAAAATGTTGATGTAAAATTACTTAATGACATAAATTATTTCATATTGATTACTGAATTTTTTTCTATCAAATAATTATGCAACACCCATAACCCATAATTACCCCTTTAAACAAGAAAAAAAATTCTTTTCATCTGTAATTTCATTCAATTACACACAAAATGCAAACATTTCCTTCATTTCCGTTATTTATCATCCTTTTTTCAATTCCAATAAAACTGAAAACCAAGTCAGTCAGTTCCACTGTGTCTGACAACCCTCGAACATAATCGATGCCTGGCTCAGAGAGGCTACAGTATGATCTTCTACGCGACAACTCCCTCATTTTTATTCACAATAACCTCAAATATCTACCGCTGAATTTATTTTACACCAGTGGCAAACCTTTATTCCGTGTTATATAACGTCTGTGAACAGGTATACAGTGTTTTAAGTGACAATTTTTACCTTCATTCAATTTTTCCCATTGAAATCCTACGCCTGGTCTTTCTCTTCACGCCTCCTTCACCCTGTAGCCTCAATACAGGCTAATTTTGTGATTTATTTATTTATTCATTTTTTTTGATTTTTAATATAGTATTTTGCATCATTAAATTAGTGAAAATGGAAGGTAGACAGCTAATTGTATGGAAATTTGTCAACATTTTAATGTTCCTGTTTTTCCTACTGGCAACCTTGGTTCAGGTTGTTCCTGTTTATCATTTGGTGTTTTGTTTTGTTTTTTCTGACTGACGTTTGGTTTTGTTTTTATCCACAGTTCAATGATGATGATGCCTGTGTTTGGATTGTGAGTTTTCTTTTTTATTTAATAAATATTTATATTTGAGGAATTATTGATTTAATTTATTATTTTTCTATTTTTAGCCTGTTTATGTCATTCCAGCAGCATTATCTCTAGCTATTGTGATTAAGCCTAAAATAACAAGTAATAAATAAGTGATAATTTTTAATTGAAAGGTGTTTTAAATGTCTGGATTTTGTTTTTGTTTTTTTTAGGTGATTCCATGTGGTTAACTGTGACACATGTACACACAGCTTGTTGTATTTGCACCCTTTTCTATATTGTTGCATTGCTGTTGCAGCATATGCATAAAGAAAGATTTTTACTTGAAAGGAAGTTGAATGCCAAGCAACAAGTGCACTGGAATTTATTATACTATGAGGAAGGACGGTAAATAAACAACAAAATTATATCTTTCACACATCGAGAAAAATTCCTCAGCGACAAAATTATTTTTTTAAAATATTAAAATAAAAATTATATGACAGGATTTTTTTGAAGATTACTTACAGTACTTTGTTTTTCTTCATTGTTGAGTATTGTTGTTCATTGTTGTTTTACAGAATAATCCTCAAAAAATTCCATCATGTAAATATATATATGTTCGCAGCCTTGCACGAAAGACGAAAGACGAGCAAGGGTATATGAGTAACACAGAAATGTGTTTTGCACTCAGCCAATAACACAAAAATCATTATTCGACACCTTTTTTTCATTATCTGAGCGTAAAATTGACAAATTTATCGATGCGCGCGCAACTTCCGGTTTGCCTACCAGCTTTAATCTCTTTTTGAACATTGTGTAATCACCAATTAAATTTTCTCATTTGATTCTAGGGAATTAGTTGGCTTGATACTCGTCCTTGTATGGCTCAAAATATCAAAGACCGTCATGACCCCTGGGTAAGTACTTGGAAGATTTCCCTGCATCGCTCCTTGAATTGATATCAATTTTTAAATCGATTCATTCCAGGAGTAAATTACAGAAATCAAGGTTTCTAATCGGATTAATCGCAGTTCCTCTCGTTCCATTGGTACTATGGACCCTGTGCTTCGTCGAACGTTTTAATCATTGGTTTAGTCACTGCAAAGGAATGACAGCGTAGAAATTAATTTATTAAAACATATAAATAAATAAAATAAATAAATAAAACAACTAATTAATTAATTAAAATTAAAAAAACGGAAATAAAAAGTATAAAAATTAATTTTACATTTATTCATCAATTATCATCATTACGATAAAATATTTTGTAAAAAAAAATCAATGAGTAATGACGAGGGTAACAAACTCGCACTTTGATTTTATTCGATCGAGTTCAACAACATTTAGATAATTGTATATAAAAACCCTTCAACTAAAAATAATCATTATACAAACATTATTTTTTTTTCTTTGGAAATAAACCAGGAATAAATTCGAGGAAGTATCGCAATCATCACCCATCAAATTCCTATAACCATCAAATTTCGTATATAAACCTATCAAAAAAACACAGAATGTTACAATAAATACTTATCAAATCACAAGTTCATATCGATCCATCCCAACACTGATTTTCGTCTTAGATTTCATATTCAATTCCGAGAACTATTTTTCGCATCTTTTAAGCAGTAAATGTAATCACAGTCGTCTGGCAGTTCGTTTTTGGATTTTTTTTTTAAATTTAAAGAAAAAATAGAAGAAAATTTGCATTTATTTTGGCCATTTTATAAGCTAATTCCACCACAGGCAATCTTAAATTATAATACGAAAAAGACAAACTTCAACGAGGGTTTTTCGGGTTTTTCGGGTTCCCCAAATTTTAACTAAAAAATTTAGGGACCAGATAATTCGAATTATCCGGCAACCTGGGGAACCCCTGTTTACCAGCATGCCGCCTGTTCCAGGGTAATTTAGAAACTGTAACACTCTATGACCCTTAATGCAGAAAATCCTGGCAAAAAATCAAGGGCAGATCCAGAAATTTTTCAAACGGAAGCGATTTTGGAAAATCTTCTGAAAGTGTTGGGTGGGGGGAGGGGAATTCGGAATAAAATTGTTTGAAATTGTGAAAGGTTTTTATTAAGATTTTGAATAATTTTGGCGATTTTTTGAAGATTTGAAAAATTTTTGAAGATTTTGAACGCATTTGCAAGGATTTTAAGAATTTTTGAACGATTTTCTGAAGATTTTTGAAGATTTTGAACGATTTTCTGAAGATTTTTGAAGATTTTGAACGATTTTCTGAAGATTTTTGAACAATTTTTTGAAAATTTAGAAAAAAAAATAAATGCCTTATTACTTAATCACTTATTCTTATTTATATTTATATTTTCCTACAAATTGGCTGATTGTGATCACGACGTTCTGTGCTTTCTCATTTTTACTTTACCGTTCTGAAAATATGCGTCACTTTCCAAGTCGTTAATGGGTCAAGTTATAGATCAAACGTTCCAATTAGAAATTTGTTGAGCACCCCAACCTTAGTCTAAAAATGATTTTACTTCATATTCTTAATATTCATATTCTTAATTTTGAGAAAAACAAGATTAAAGTTCCTTAAGGAACTTCAATTTGATTATGCTTTAAAAGCAAAATTCCCATTTCATACAGAGGTATACCATCCGCTCCCTCAATAGCACCCAACAACATACTTGTAGTTAAATAAATTGGTTTAATTACAGACGAAATAAATTTACAACAATGATGCCTTTGAATTAACTACAGGGTGATACAGTACATCCAATCACATTTTTAAAAAACATGTATGGGATGTTTTTCGAACTTTACACTCATATCAAGGTTTAGAAAGCTTTACATAGTGTGAATAAATATTTGATAAAATATGCATCATTTAAACTAGTTTTAGAGTACAAGGTGAAAATATTACTTTGTTTAAGTGTTAATCAAATATAGTCATTCCAGAAGTGCAATAACAGAAGTTATAAATAATTAAAGTAATGGTGCAAAAATACACTTCCCCACTCTTTTAGAGGAGTTATTAGATAGGCATAAAAGAACAAAGAGTGCATTTTGTTTAGTTTGTTTAGTTTGTCATTATACAATAACAAGATATAGTACACTTGTGAGGTATATAGTGAATAACTCCTTATAGCAGTTCAGTTGATCATCACCATTAAGGAGTTTATACACTACACATTTGGAGTTAACTATGAGACACATGAAATGCTCCTATATTGGAGTGAAATCCCTAGTTCATTTTTGTGAGTAATGATATAATTAAGTGAAATATTCTAACACAGAAAATATTGAGAGACCGATCATTATGCCAATGATGGACCCAATGTCACAAATAAGTTTTATAAACGGTAACATTTTCTGTTCTTCGATTAATTCCTGGATATTAGACTCGACCTTGTAATGAACTTCTGTAACCCCAAAACTAAGGGTCTTTGTCAAGCTAGGGATATATATGGTCTCAGAGCATCGAATAGGACAAGAGCAGTCCTTTTGTGGATCAGTTAAAAATAAAGATTGCATGTAAAATCGTTGAGTTGTTTTTGCTGTTTGTCCAGTAGTACAAAGAGGTTTTTCGAGGAATTCCAACGATGGTAATCTGGAAACAATTTTGTAATAATCCAGTGATGGGATTGTATTAATGGTAGCTACGTACGTGCAATTAAATGGTTGTTGTATCAATTTTCTAGTATAACATTCTTCCTCACATTTCTGCACATCGTTGTTTGATTTGCATGGTCGTTTTGGGGTGTTTATCCTAATAAACTATTGGTAAAAGTAAGCAGGAAAATATAATAAGGGCTTTTGATGCACTCAAAAAACTGTTTAGTTGTCTGAGGGCAAACAAAGAGTTTTAATGTAGAAAACTCATTTTTTTAGTTGTATCAAACTATAATTTAGTACACTCTAAAAACTGTTTGGTTGAGCCAAACAAAATATGAGTTAAAT
>JAQFZO010003237.1:0-10346 GCA_034695885.1 Geophilus flavus | reverse complement strand
AGTGTTGCAGGTGAGTGAATCCCCCACCCAGCCCCACCCGCGACCCCTCCCAGAGCTCCACCAACAAGAATTAACCCAAAAAAACGCGATTTATGCGTGATTTGCACGCACTTGACACTCCAATTCACGTGAGGAACTTCATAAAACTTCATAAAACCTCGTTACAGGCATATGAATAAGTGCCGAGTGTACTATTTACTCGCAGCCCCCTCTGGTGGGCCCCCAGACGCTCCCACGATGCAATTTTGTCGATGTCGCGATGAATTATTTCGCTCGACAGACACGTGGGTCGTCACGCCCAGAGTTTCTTGGCAGCTGTAAGTCGTGAGGATCGGAAATTTTGACAATTTTGTTCGGGTTTTGTGTCGTGGATCGATCGATGTCGTGTCGTTAGATGAGTTCGTGATATGTGACACGTGCGGTCACCCTTACAGCGTGATTAATTGATTAGAAAAGCGTGAAATCAGCGATTAATGCCCTTATGGGCGGTTGTCAACAACAAGCTGATGTCATGAAAACTAATAGGGAATTGTGGTATAAAATTTCTAATTTAAAAAAAAAATATTTTCGGCGTTTAAAAATGGTTTTCAGAGGATTTGTGGGAATGTTGATGACGTTATTGCCTGTAAAATTATGAATATTGGTGAAATATTTTAGAAAAAAGAAGAAAAAAATTAAAAATTCGATTGATCTGGGGGTTTATTCTCGAAAATTTCTTTAATTGTAACTGTAACCACATCTTTAAATAGTTTAAGTCGTCTTAAAATGAAAGACTTATTTTCAAAAAAATAAAGACATGTAAAATCCCCCAAACAAATGTGACTTTAAAACTTGACAGCTTGAAGCTGGCTGATACAGTTTGGTCTCGTAGCAGATGCTGCAGTGAAGTGTCAATTAAGCATGAAAGAGCATTCACAGACTACTATAATCCACTACAAACAGATCTACTCAGAAATTATCAACTTCCAAGAGCATCAATAATTCTTAAAGTGATAAAAATGTGTGACAGCAAAATAAAGCATTGCCCGTTCACCTGCAAGCATTGATTGCATTGAGATTTTATGTAAAAATCTGTAACAAAATGATATGATAACTATTTACAAAAACAAATTACTGTAGATCATGGGTTTCAAAATGCAGCATCGAACTCTGGATCAACTCCAAAGCGGAAAACAACGGAATTGATGATTGATGATGATAATAAAAAGAATCACTTTTTAAATAAATCGTATCACACATGGAAAAATGACTTTTGGGACGATTTATAGAGTATCAAAAATATCACTTCCCATAAATATTTTTAAAATTAATGAAATATTTATCAAAAAGAAACAATTTTACATTTTTACCCATAACTCGAAAACCAACAGAGATACAATCCATAAACCTAAATTTACTCCGAAACTTTTTCAAGTGGGGTAAACGTGGCTAAAATCACTCAAAAACGCCAAACCGGCTCTTTAAAACGCGAATTTTCAATATTTACAAAAACATTAGAACATGGCTTCCCAGCGCAGCATCAAACACCTGAATCAAACTCTAGAGCAAAATAAAAAAAAAATTAAAAAAATTAATTACACATGGACAAGTTACTTTTGGGACAATTTATAGAATATATGAAAGACATCATTTCCCGTAAATATTTTTAAAATCGATGAAATATTTATCAAAAATAAAAAGAAAACACTTTTACATTTTTTGCCCATAACTCGAAAACCAATAGAGATAAACTCAAAACCAAAAATAATCCAGAAACCAAAGCTCAACCCGAAACTTTTTCAAATTGCCGGCAAGTCATTCTCCCTTTTCGGGGGATCGGTCAACTAATTCTACGCCTGGAATCGGTCAGAATAAACGTCACTCCCGAGTTTTTAGCCCGAAATCAAACTACTAAAATCATCCGAGTGACGGATAAAAATATAGTTCGTTGTTTCCGATGAATAAATGTGATTGGTCAATCAATTTAAACAAAAAAGTCTTACGTCAAATTTATAGTGATTAAATGCCAAAAAATAAAAAAAAAACTTTAAAACATAAATTACGTAAATAAAAATTGAATGCGTAAATAAAAGACGGTTATGCTGTCGATTTTTTAATTTAATTTATCTTCGTCTCTCTCATTTCTCGATAAATTGAAAATCTGTCGAACAGGTGAGGCTTTCCTGCAGGGCCCGGCGAGTCTTGGAAATTTAGGGATCGGGATGACTAAATTTCCAAATATTGGAGGTCATAACGAATTCGTACTATTTTGAAGGTCTTTTCGACCGGAAATGTGCGTTAAATTGAAAAAAGGCATATCCGGTTGAGAATTTTGTTTGCAAACATTTTTTAACACGTGATGAATTCATATAAAACATAATTCGCAATAGAGAGGTTCGACTTAATATTGAATATTTTATGGAAATACGGCCAGGGCCCGAATAATCGACTTCTTATGGGCCAAGTTTTACAAATAGGGTAAAGAGGAAAAAATTCAAATCCTGTAAATCCATATAAATCAACGTAAAATCAACGTAAATCCAGCTAAATCCATGTAAATCGACGTAAATCCATGTACGCAAAAGAAGAAAAATATACAAAAGGGTTACGGCGGATTCACACTAAAAAGAATTTATGGCGCGAGATTTAAAAAGTCGTAAGTACAATGTATATACGGATTTACGGATTTTCTTGGATTTATACATTGATTCACATGTATTTACATTGATTTATGTCGATGTACATAGATTTACGTTGGATTTAAGTGGATTTGCACGGATTTATTTGAATTTACGTGAATTTATCGGATTTAAATAGATTTACTGGATTTATATTTATTTCTCTTCTGAATACCCTTGGTTACAGCCTGGTTGGGGCTCCATACCAAGTAAAGGGCCGCGAAAGACCATAAATGTTCACAACAGAAGCTCCAATGAATTTTTTATAGGAACTAATGATCACTCAATCCACCATCCATCCACTCTCCTCCCCTCCCCACTCCTCATAAACTCTCGATTGGCCCTCGATAGGGCTCATGAGAACCCCCTACCCCCTTCCTGAACCAATCACACTCTAGCACAAGGCCCTTTTACATACACGAGGCGCATTAAGAGCAGTTAGGACACAGCAATCGAACCGATGAGTCGCACAACATCATGTCGCGCTCGTTTTACGTCGACGCGCTCATCTTAAAGGACCCCCAACCTCACAGACCCCGACCCCTGCTCCAAACGTTACCCACATTCACGACCCAATGCTCCACGAACCCCTTCGACACCCGATGTCAACTTTACTCATCATTTATTGCCGCCCAGTTCGAACCACAGACACAAATCACATCGACACTTCACACTTTTCACGAAGACAAGAAAAATCCTGGCGGAGAAACAACGAATTACATCGGTAAATATTTAAATAAGAATTTTCTGTGTTTACTCATAGGTGTCCTTCGTGAAATTTAGTGATTTTTAATTTATTTCGGTTTAAATTTGTTTTTTTAAGGTGTGAACGAGGATTTAGGGAATAAACGGATCCGTACTGCGTTCAGCAGCCACCAGTTGCTCGAATTAGAGCGTGAGTTTGCGTTTAATATGTATTTATCGCGGTTACGTCGTATCGAAATAGCGACTTGTTTGAACCTCAGCGAGAAACAGGTCAAAATCTGGTTCCAGAACCGTAGAGTGAAGTACAAGAAGGAGTGTGAGAGTGAATCCAGTTCCAGAATTCAGTGCAGATGTTCTAGAAGTTGTGGAGTAAAGACAAAAAGGGAAGAAAAGGAGAGTTTTGACTCGTGAAAATCATTTCGTGCCTTGGAAATATTTTTTGTAATTATTTTTTACCAAATAAAATTATTTTAAATCATTTTTAAACTTGGGAAATTGTCGACAGAGTGCGACGTCGATTAGTGTAAGATTAAGCGGGGAATTTCCATCGATCAAAGTGAATGAAATAAATTGACCTTTTGATGGGTTTGGGGTGGTGTTGCATGCCGGACAATGAGTTTTGTACCTGGTCCATTTCCATGATAAAAAGGGCGAGAGCGCAACAGATGGAGGCGGCCATTGAAGAGCGGCGCACGCGCCATCTTGTGATGAATGTTTTTATTATGCGGCAGGTAAGAAGTTTAATTTCTGTTTTGTTTTGTTTTGTTTGGGTGTGTTCGGATTTGATGGAGTTTGTGAGACAATGTGCGAACAAATTTATGTTTTTAAGTTTTTTTTTAAAGTCGACTGTGGGTCACTGGTTGGCTTTTTGATATGGTAGTCTTAGATCGACACTGCAGTCATTGGTTGAGAATTTTTGGGTCGAGCTTTACGATATTAGGTGATGGACGGTAGTTTCAGGTCGAAAATTGTTGGATGGACGATAGTTTTTATGTCGACGGTTTATTTTAGGGCGACACGAGGTGATGGTCGACAGTCGACTGTTTTTAGGTCGTCACTAGTCAAAATCGACAAGTCTTAGGTCGTCACTTGTCAAAATCGACAGTTTTTAGGTTGACAAATGTTGAAATCGACAGTTTCTTGGTCGACATTTATCAAAATTGACAGTTTTAGGTCGAAGATAGTCAATAGTCAATAGTCATCAATTTAGTCGACAACTTTAAAGTCGATAATTTTAACTTGGTCAAATTACAGCAACATGATCTTGACACTTGAGCTACGGTACCAGTTCTTCTTTATTCATTTAAAAGCTAAGGTTATGGCGGGTTCCTGAGGGCGGAAAATTTGACGATCTGCTTTTAAAAGTCTTGAATGATGATTTTGAACATTTTGTGATGATTCTGAACAATTTTTTGAGGATTTTGAATGATGTATTTTGAAGATTTTGAATGATTTTAAATGATTTGGAATGAATTTTTTCAAGATTTTGAGCAAATTTGTGAGGATTTGAAGACTTTTTGATGGATTTTCTAATGATTTTTGAACGACTTTTTTGAAAATTTTGCAATTTTATGTATGAAGATATTTGTGATTTTTAAGTCGACATGTTGAAATCGACAGTGTTTAGGTCGACATTTTTTAAAATGGAGTTTTTAGATCGACATTTGTTAAAATTGACAGTTTTTATTTAGGTGAACACTCAAAATCGACAATAGTCGAGTTTTTAGACCCAAAATAGAACGACTTAGCCGACAACTTTACCCAAAATAGAACAACTTAACTGACAACTTTAACGTCGACAATTAACCAAACCATCTTTATTAGGTTGACACTATCGGCAGTCTTTACGCTGATACTTTAGACCCAACTTTACATCAACTTACGATATTATTGAGATTTCATACTTCACAGCAGACCGATTGTGCCACTAGGGAAGGGAGGGGTAAGGGGTTGAAGGAGGGAAATCCAATTACAATTTTGCGCACTGCAGTAAAATCAACCAAAACCAAAATATCCATTTTCCACATCACAAACAAATTTCTCAAAAGATTAACACATTTTATTAAACTTCAGCATGAAAAAAATTAAAATTAAAAAAAAAAACACAACATTCCCTTTAAAAACCACTCAACACTCAAACCCAACTAAAAAAATCAATTTCCCACGAATTAACCAACTATTAACCTTTAAAAATAAATAATTACTACAAAACCGCCTTTTTTCCGAGTAAAAACATGCAAATAAACACTCCATCATTTTATTAGTTCCCTACCGGGAGTTAAAAACCGATAAACACCAAAAATATCTCCGGCAAAAAACCAAAGTTATGATCGATCGTGGGTGTCTGGCCATGACACATGTGGGCTGTAGCATCGGTCTGTTTCTATCCACTCGTGGCATTTGCTGCGGTCTTGTTACATTTTACTCTAATAACGAAATCATTTCCTGGACTTATGAATTGCGTTTTACCGACTTTTGGAAAGAAACGATTCCGTTTAACTTGTCGAATACTTGGTAATACGATGATTTATAAATTTTATAATACTCATCCTGTTTATTTATTCCCTAAAAAGCTGATCGGACGCGATTTTAATGGCTGTTTGTGCACGGACTCTCCGGCGTTGACTCGATATATCAGAATTACGTACGATGAATCGAAGCAGTGTGTTTGTTCACCGAATTTTTATATAAATCTGTAACACTTAAGTCACATTAATGAATTATTTTATAGTTTTTTAAGTTTTTAACCGGATTTTCTCGACCGGTCGTGAACAAAAACAATTTTTCTCGCGAAGTGTCAAAATTTGGGTGACAAAGTAATGAAAATCATCGTAATTTGGGTTTCTATCACTTCCGAAATTGTGTTTTACACGCTTTTTCATAAATATGATTTAATTTCGTGCGAAATTCGGATCAAATTTAATTTTTTCTTGTTTTTTTCAGATTTTTGTTGGTAATAAGAGATGTCGAAATTTGGGTTTTTATCATTTCTGAACTAGTTTAAATTGCTTTTTACATGATATATCACAAATTTGACTTAATTTCGTGCGAAATTCGGATCGAATTTAAATTTTTTTCGTTTTTTTCCAGATTTTTATTTGTAAAAAGTGATGAAAATCATTGAAATTTTGGTTTTAAATTGTTTTTTTAATGATATTTCACAAATTTGACTTAATTTCGTCCGAATTTCGGATCGTTTTTAATTATTTTTTGTTTCTTTTTTCCAGATTTTTAAATGTCGGATTGAATTAATTAGTTTTTTATTCGCGAAATCACCGTGGTTTATTCAAGATGGCGATGAATCCGTCGGGAATCCGTAGAAATTTGAAGAATATCGTTCATAATTATTCGGACGCGCAAGTGAAGGTGCGGGAGGCGACATCGAATGATCCCTGGGGGCCACCGAGTACACTAATGGGCGAAATTGCCGATCTCACGTACAATGTAGTAGCATTTTCGGAAATAATGCAAATGATTTGGAAGAGACTAAATGATCATGGGAAAAATTGGAGACATGTTTATAAAGCTTTAGTTCTTCTGGAGTATTTGATTAAAACCGGTACTGAAAAGGTGAGGAAATTTAAAAAATTCAGAGTCGAAATTTTTTAATTTTTCTGGTGGTTTTCGATGGGGGATAAGAGGTTTGCTGCTTTAGAGACGAATTTGATGGTTTTTAGTGAAAAATTGAAGGTTTTTCCTTTGGTTTTTGACCAAAATTCAAATTTATTTCGGTTTTTTGAAGAAAAATTCGAAATTTTTTCAAATATTTTGATGATTTTGAACGGGGAAATGAAGGATTTTGTGTTTGAATGAGAAATTTGATCCAAATTCAACTTTTTTCAAATTTTTTTCATTTTTTTGGAGAAAAATTCGAAATTTTCTTCGATTTTTTTTTGCCAAAATTCGAAGTATTCTTTGATTTTGGACCAAAATTCAAATTTATTTCGGTAAATTCGGAATTTTTGACCATTTTTTGACCGAAATTTTATTTTTTTAAAAGAATTTTTCAAGAAAATTACAAAATTTACTTTAATTTTTTACCAAATTTCCAAATTTTTTCGATTTCTTCAAGAAAATTTAGAAATTTTCTTAAATATTCCGATTTTTAAATAGAATTTAAACGGGAAATTCCACACAAACAGGATGTAAATTAAACGGATTCCACTCACTTTATCTCAGAATCTCGATACACTTTATGCTTGACCCGGCAAAAGAAACTTTAATTAGCCCATAATTTGGTCACACTTTTATTTTTATTAACTCAACGCTTAATAAATTCATAAAACCAAAAAAAAACTACAAAACCAAACCAAAAAAACTCAAATTTTCATCAAAAAATCATCAAATTTTCACTAAATCAACAAATTTCATCAATTTCTCCATCAGCACAAGTCTGTATACAGACAAAACCAAACAACTATAGAAATAATTCAAATATTTACCCAATAATTGATTCAAACTTGACATTTACTCATATATTTTCTCATCTATTTATAGGTTGCACAGCAATGCAAGGAAAACATATACGCAATTCAAACGTTAAAAGATTTCCAGTACATTGAAGATAACAAGGATCAGGGTATGAATGTGCGTGAAAAGGCAAAACTGCTCGTGGCGCTTTTGAAAGATGACGAAAGATTCAAAAACGAACGTGCACGAGCTTTAAAAGCCAAGGAACGATTTGCTCAAGCGTCGTCGGGGATCAGTAGCGATGTTGTAAGCAAAAAATTGAAAAATTAAAAAAAATGAAAATCTTGAATTTTTATTAGGGATGCACCTAATATTCGACTGATTTTGGAACTATTCGGATTCTGTCGAATAGCAGTTACTATTCGGCCGAATATCGAATAGCAGTTAGCACTAGAAAATGCGGAGAAATTACTGATTTTAAATTGTAATATTCCGTACCGTATTAAATCTTAGATTGACTACAGTTATAGAATAAAATTTATATTTGTTAAATTTTATACTCTTATTATTTTGTTATTCGGTATTTGTATTCAGTAATTATTCGTATTTGGCCTTCGGTTAAATGTAGTATTCAGTGCATCCCTAGTTTTAACCGATTAAAATTTCGCTTAATCGATTAATCGAATTCAAATTGGCTTTAAAAAAGTTAGTGCTGATTGATTAAAATGATGGAAATCTGTAGAAAGTCGACAAAAATCGATAGAAATCAACGGAAAAGGGCAAAAATTAACGAAAAGTTATGAAATACTACGATTTCCATTGAATTACTCCTGATTTCAATCGCTTTTCTTTTAAAAATTTGTTACAATTTTTTAAATTCCGCCCAATTTGACCAAAAAATTTTTGACCAAATAATTTTTTTTGGGATTTTTAATACAAATCAACTTTTTCTAGCCAATAAAATTGTTGATTAAAAGTCGATTAATCGGTTGATTAATCGATTAAAATATCGGGATTAATCGATCAAAAATTTTAATCGTCTCCCAGCCCTAAAAAAAAATATCAAAATAAATTAAAAAATTAAAAATGTTAATGAATATTAATTTTTTTTTTCTAGCTGACATCTAGCGGCGGAAGCGGCGGCGGTGGTGGTGGTGGCGGTGGATACAGATCTGATAGTTTTTCCACGACCAACGGCGCTGCATCTCCGAAAGGTTGAATTTTTTGAGAAATTTTATTGGGAATTTATTAAATAAAGTTTTTGTTATTTTTTTTTTGTTACAGATAGTCACATTTCGAACGATTTGGAAAGTGCGAGACCGCAAACTATTGGAGAAGAAGAATTACAACTTCAATTGGCCTTAGCTATGAGTAAAGAGGAAGCGGATCAGGAAGAACAGAAGAGAAAATCAGATGATGTTCGCTTGCAAATGGCCATTACTCAAAGTCAAGAAGATTTTAGGTGTTTATTTTTGAAGCGGTTGACGCATTTTAAACAAGATTTTTACATATTTTCGTTGTAAATTGGAAAAAATTGTTAGAAAAAGACTAAACACCTATTTTCGTACCGATTTTCTAAGCATTTTTATCGTTTTCTACGGGATTTGGTTAAAATTGTTAGAAAAGACTTGAATCACCAATTTTCGTACATTTCTATTAATTTTTGTCACCAATTTCTTATTTTTTTAAACTCGATATTCGTCTTTTTCCAACAATTTTAACCGATTTTGTATTTTTTAGACCCGATTTTCCTCATTTTCTACGCAAGTTTTACCAATTTTCGTTGAAACTTGGTAAACATTACTACAAAAAGACTAGAATCGCTTAATAAAAAAATCGGCTGGCTTGGCACAGTCCTCTACTTATCGTAAATCAATTATATAAATTTAATTTCTCTATTATTTTTTTTATTAGTCTTTCACCTAAAGACTCGAACGATCCATCGATAGCTTTTGGACAAATGGCGCCTAATAGGTGACGTATTAATTTGAGTACAATTGTTTTTAAAAAAATCAATTAATTTATATTTCAATTTAATTTTTACATTTTAGGAGTTTAGAGGAAAGCAGATCAGGATTTAGAGGGTATATTTTGTCGTTATGATTATTTTATAAGAAGAAAAAGTCGTTTTTAATATGAATTTTTAATGTTTGCGCAGGAGCGAGGAAGAAAGAGCGAGTCAATCGAGTTTATTCGATTTGTTATCACTAACCGCACCCCCATCGAGTAATTCAGCGACGGTTGCAACGGATCCGTGGGGAATGCCGTTTAAAAATCAACCGATGGTAAATTGATGGGGAGAAAAAAATTTACAAAATCAATTTTTTTTATTAAATACTATTCCGTATCAAAAAATTGATGTTTAGAAAAACTTAAATTTCTTTAAGATTTTAATGAATATTAAAAAACTGATTTAGGGTGATTTAAAGACTCATCAGAGCCATCGTTTCGTGTATGGATATTGAAATTTGGTGAAAAAGTGTCGGCGAAAAAAATTAAACCGAGGAAAATGGGTTTTTGCAATTTTTCCGATGACTCGACAACCGAATGAGATAAAATTAAAAAGTAAATGGA
>JAQFZO010003236.1:0-10346 GCA_034695885.1 Geophilus flavus | reverse complement strand
AATACTTATAAAAACTATCAAAATCAAGACAAAAGTAATGAACTAAATTATAAGTAATGATGAATTTAAATAAACAGACTTTTTGGGTCGATTTGACACAATTTTAGTAGTTTTTATATTCTTTTTCACAATATTTTAACCTTGGACTAACATGTTAGTCCAAGTTTTAACCAATTTTTGACCAAGTAATTCAGTTTTTCAGTGGTCTTTTTATGTTTTTTATATCTTCTAATCGATGTCTATTGATTTAAACAATTTTCTATAGCTTTTCACTAATTTTTGAGTTAAATCTACAATGATACGTTTTAAAATCATAAAGAGCTTAGTAAATTCACGTGTTTTCAACACAAACTATACTTAAAAACACCAAAAATTTGACATTTCTTTATTCTAACAAATATTTATTATTCATGATAACATAAATTTTCTTGACATTTTAGTTGCTATTTTTAAAAGAAGTTTGTAAATTTTTCACAACTGATTGCCTGATTGAAAACGAAATCCCAATAGCTTTAAGTGCGTGAATAAAACTTTTGTAAGCTGCTTCTGAATCACAGTAGCCTTCCATACAATCATTGACAATCTTGATATTTTTTAGGTGAGTTACCATCATGGAAAATGAGACAAATGTAAAACTAAAGTAAAGACAAAAATAAATTATAAGCACAACAAAAGTAGCAAAACATTTCAAACACCTCACCTGACAGCGTTTGACTGAATCACTTGATGTATCATGAGCAGCACAAAATATTTCCGAGTGCAGCAACTCTCATTTGCTATGGAGAAAATAAAATGAGAAAGGATTGAAAAGCGATTTTATAAATTTTTTTTTAAAGAAAAGTCGATCAAAATGTTAAATGCATCCAAGCAATCTGGATCAAGTTTCGAATATCTCCTTAATTGATATATTTTGAGAATCTATGCTTAAAATTTAATTTTTAAAATTAAGATAATTCAAGTTTATTAAGAGATTATCAACTCAATGCGATAACATTTAGAAATTACGAAAAGATAAGGAAATCAAAGGAAGAAATAGAATAATAGCCTTACTGCTGAACTAGAGATTAAGACAAATGATCATTATTGCGTGTAAACTGCGTGAAATATTTTTATTTCAAATCTCACTATCGTAGAAAATATTTTTCATCAGTATACCGCTATCCATGCAAACATATCGCCCACGAGTTGCCACATTGAAATGACCAAAACGTTTCACTACCAAATGCATAAAAGAAGTTTTGTCAATTTTGGAATCGGTCATTTCAATTCCAATGTCCTTGGTATTGATTCCTTGTTTTTACTTACAGTACATTCTGTAGCTGCATTCCAAAACTAAAACAAAAATTGTGTTTTGTGTTTTAGGCATAACTTATTTCTCATTAATTCTCAGTTTAATGAGAATTAAAGTGACGTCTAAAACACAAAACACAACTAAAACACACATTTGTTTTAGTTTTTGAATGCAGCTACTGTTTGAAAATTGCTATTGCAGTTAATACCGTTTCATCAGTTCGAATATCCATGTTCCTGTGCTCTAAACGTTGTGCAATCGAGCAAAAAACTCATTCCTCACAAAAGTACATCACAGTTGAATGTGTACGGTCATTCGAGGGTGACTTTGATAATTTCTGAACTTGTTTTGTTTTTTCCTTATTGTAGGGACTGAGAGCATATTTGCATGCATATTTTTAAGTTTTTAAGAGCATGAACTTCCGTGCCCTAGTTTACACCAGCAATACTAGACTGCCTGACCTTAGATATGCAATTTACAACTCCCAATTGCAATCAGCTCAGTTGTAAGCTAAATTTTCTTGCCAGATGCAGTATAAATAAATGATAGGAAAGGTTGGAAGTGGTGACAGTGCCAGCTGGTAGCGGAATGGTGCGTTAACTCCATTTTTACTGATATGGAAAAGGCTGAATGAATCTAAATTGAAATTCGTGCCATGCATCAGTTTTGCGAACTCAGTTCATGAATCAGTTTCAATGACTTTGATAAACTGAGTTTGTGTTCAAACAAGCAATGGATCCACTAACTTTGTTTTCGCATAAACAATGGCTGTAGATAGAGTTGAGAGATCTGACAATCACGAAAATCTCGCCGATGGCCTTCAAAAATCTCAAGAAAATTTCAAATCTTTAACCACAAAATCTTTTTGAAATATCCCAAAAACCTTTCAAAATCCCAGAAATCCTTAAAAAATCCCACAAATCTCCCAAAATCCCAGAAATACTTAAAAAAAATCACAAAAAATCTTTTCCATACAAAAAAATTACTATATGCAATGGTAATGTATTTTTTTCCTGTTTTATCCAAAAACCGGATTACGCAAACCGTGATTTTTCTTGTGTTAAGATCGAAGAAAACAAAAAAAGAAGCAATGGAAGTTTAAAAGTTTTACAAAAATCGATATTAACACCTTTTAAATTCTAAATTTATTTATTTCGAGCAGACTGGCTTTAGGTACGAAGACGGACACTCTGTTTCACCTTCCTTACAGTTATCTTTTCTAGTTCATTCATAATATTTCATTATTTCAATGCAAACCCTGTGAATAAATTAAATAAAACCTCATGTGAAATTGTTCTCCGATATTAGAATTAATCCTCGATTACCAGATTCCACGAGTGCAAAGACCAAAACTGCAAGAAGAGCTAACTTCATTTTGGGAGTAATCGAGTCGTGTTGTGCACTAGGTGAAATGAAGGAATGAAATGGAAGACGATGACCCGAATTCTCCGGTTTTAATTCGAGGAAATTTCACTTTTAAATGTCAATTCCTGCTTTCTTAACGGTTTGCATGTGATTAAAATATGAATACAAAACGCACATATTGTGTGGCTCTTCACTTAGTTGTCCAGCAGGTTAAGTTTTAGGATCGTTCAAGATAAATTCCCCTGTGCGCAGGAGAGCATGTTTCCTCCATGTGACCCGTCTTACCCAATCAAGAAGGGCTTTTCAGAAAAAACATCAATTTTCGCAAGAAAATGAGCTCCTCCTCCCGACTGGAGAACTCGGGTCAACGTTTGCTATTCTATTCCTTCATTTCACCTCGTGCACAACACGACTCGAATACTCCCAAAATGAAGTTAGCCCTTCTTGCAGTTTTGGTCTTTGCACTCGTGGAATCTGGTAATCGATGATAAATTCTAATGTGACCTGATATCGCGGTCGCTTTGCACGGATGGATCTGATTCAGCTAATTGGATCTGGGCGGATGGGAAATCGCCTGTACGCGGCTTAAATCGTATGAAGATGGCATTCCGAGCGGTCAAAATCAAAACTGCACTCATAAAATGTTTTACACTTTTTTCCCAATTTGAACACTTTTATGTGTAAGATAACTTACATATAAAAGTGTTCAAATTGGGACAAAAAATGTAAAACATTGTAAGAGTGTGAGTCAACAGCTGCGTCCAATTAGGGGTTTTCAATAATTAGTCATTTTGCCTAGTTCTCGATTGTGCGATTACTGTCGGTCGTAACCCACCAATTCCTGTCGCGCATGGTACCTGACACAATGCGGTAATGACCACGTGATTGGCATTGACCATCTTATCCATCCTGTCAGCTGCACAATGTATGTTTACACCAGCAATACTAGACTGCCTGACCTTAGAGGTGCAATTCACAACTCTCAATTGCAATCAGTTCTGTTGTAATCTAAATTTTCTTGCTTGATACAGTAGGTGCGTTCAATCTCAACAAGTCACTTTTACCTGCACTTGTATGACGCCCAGAATTGACTTTTTGAAGCCAGTTTTGATTAAAGTCACTTCTGAGCATTGCACATGTGCAAAGCAAACTCCACCACAGTTCCTGTTAAAAAATGGCGACCAATCTACAATTTTTTAAATATTTTATTTGATATTTTCGATTCTTTTAGTTCTTTTTCATAAAGTGTTTTCAAAAGTTTCTAACTACTCAGAAGTTATTTACCAATTTTCAAAAAATTAGTGCACTCAGAACTGAGAATTTCTAAATTCTGAGTGCACTGATTTTTTGAAATCTGGTTCTCGAGTTATATTTGAAAAATTGTAAAAACCCATTTTTGGGGTTTTTAATTTTTTTCTCCAACACTTTTTCACCAAATTTCAAATGCTTTAGGCAAAATGATAGATCCATAAATTCTCAACAAAAACCATCAATTTCATCCAGATTTTACCAGATTTTCAAAGATTTCAACTGATTTACAAATCAGTCAACAACATTGTCTCCCACCAAGGTCTCCAAACACGATAATGACTGCAGCATAACAAAAACATTTCTTAATAAAAACAACAAGTGCCTCATGTTTGTTTGTTATCTTACATGGTCTTTGAGTTTTAGCCCTCTAAGGCAAAATTGAAAAATCAAAAACACAAGTCATGACACGATTTCAAGGACAAAGGCATGCCCCAATGCTAAGGACAGGAAAAAAAAGAAGCAAGAAAAGTGGAAAAAAGACAGACAGAAAAGAAAAAAAAATCACCAGTAGGCCTTGTTGGCTTCAGCACCAAGCTAAATGGGATCACTCTGTGCCTCCTAATGGGGGGAACAACAAAGAGGTAGGGCTTGGAAGTTTCTCTCCCCCCCCCATTATGCAGGAATAGATCCAGTCGATGCCAAATGGAAAAGGCACCAGACAACCAAAATAGAAATAACCGAAATATCAAAATATAAACCAGAAAGAATGACCAAGAACCCAAAAACAATAGACAAGAAAAAGGAAGAACTAAGGAAGAGAAAAGATTATCAGTTGGCTTCAGCACCAAGAAGCCGCTCAGTGCCTACCTAATGGAGGAACACCGTTTTGCCGATTGTTGGTCCCCTCGGTCGTCCCTCTCAATTTATTGTTTATTTTGAAATTTTAGCGGTACAAAGTGACATCTTAGTGAGTATTTTTTTTTTTTTGGGGGAAAAAATTTTAAAAATAGTTTTAAAAAAATCTAGAGAAATTGAATTGTATTTTTATATTAATTTTTCTATAGATTATCTTAGGCACTGAGATGCCTCTTAATGATGAGGGGAACTACATACAGGTAGGGGAGCTGGGAAGTTTCTCTCCCTGGAACAACTGGAGGATTTATGGAAATTTATATTGTCAACAGTGATTGCGTACACAGTTAGAAGAAATTGTCAAAATTTCAACAAAAGAAACTCGAATTGCTGGATACATGCTTATGAAATTCTTGACTGTATTTTAACTTTATTTGATTTTATCATCTTTAATTTTTAGATAAACTACACAGTGAAGAAAATGGCCACATTGACATTTTGTTACAAACTATCAAAATGCCCACACTAAATTAACAGATTTAGAAGAACAAAACCCTTAATAAGTTTAGGATTTAAAATCAAGGTTTTGATGTTATTTTGATACCATCCCACTGAACGATCAAGATGAAGCTGAGAAGATACCACAATTGACCCAATGTTTAATAATGCACATTTGCAACAAAATAAAACGATTGGGAAGAAAATGCTGAGCCATCTACACAGTTTAACACTGTTTAACACTGAATATATTGTATGGTTAGAGGTATTTCTTGCAAAGCAACTGACCCAGACGGCGACCCAGACCGCAAGGATTATGTGCAAGCAATTTGTAAGCGGCATAAATTACCAATGGCAGACGCCGCTGAGAATCTTCCACTTGATAAATTCGCAGAAAGTACTGTATGATACCAAAAGTTTTATCAAAACAATAAGATATGTTTAAGTCACCTTTATTACAGTGTACCTTAATGCATTCCTACGCATCTGTTTTCAAGGAGTTTATTTGTTTCCAAGGCAATTTAATCATCTAACAGTGGCTTTTCTCAAACATGGGTTTAACGTTTTTCGAATCGAAACTGACATGGCCGCTGTAGGTAGGATGCAACATTCTGGGTTGTAAACCAAATCATCACAGGTATTTTATGCACCAGACCCATGTTTACAGGTAGAGGGAAACCTCAGAACCTAACCTGCTACTCTCATCTCCCGAAACGCACACACGGGGCTATGAAGTATTGCCAGTAAATCACCCCAATCCTCCGCCAAACCAGAGAAAGGGAAGACAGGTCTCTAGAAATGGAAAATAAGGTCTCTAGAAATGGAAAATAGACCAACCAGGAACTCAACACAAATAGACGCGGAAAAGAAAAAGGGAGAAAGGAGGGGGAAAAAAAGACAAATAGGACAGATGACAGGAAAGAAGGAGAGTACCAGTAGGCCCTGTTGGCTTCAGCAGCACGATGCCGTTCGGTGCCGTGTGTGAAAAGAGTTCACACCTTATGAACTAAATAATGACTTTAAATCCATTTCGGAATGAGAGAGAGAGAGAAAGAGAGAGTGTGAGAAAAAAACAAGCAAAACATAAACAAGTCAAAAATAACAAGTCGCAAATGACACAAGCCAAAAAGACACAAACACACTCACACAACTCGAAGGTATACAACCCAAAAAATTACAAAAACAAAAAGCCACACAAGTCAAAAGTTAAATCCCAGTTATGACACGATTAAAAAAAAACTAAAAGCAAATGCCTCCAATGGGTTGGGACGACCCAATCAATGCCTGCGGAACGAAGACACCACTAGCACAACCAAATGCAAAAGACAAACCAAAAATACCTTCAAAGGAAAGAATGAAGAAAAAGAGGTACCAACAATAAATGATTTGGGTCACCAAATGGTCGAAAACTGTTTTCGAGGGCATTGTTTGGGTCAAGTTGGTGAGAACTGAGTGTAATTCGTATAGGGGGACAGAGGTTGATGAGATTTTTGAAAGATTTCTGGAATTTTGTGATGAAAAATTTGGGATTTTATGGATGTTTGGAGCCTGTTGATAATCTGGTTTTATAGATTTTGGGGAGTTTTTAAAGATTTTTTGATTGTTTATATTTGTTTATTTATTTTTTTAATGGAAAATTTAATTTTTGGTAATGCTGCAAGGTGTTAGGAGGAATCTGGTGAGAAAAAGTGTAAATAGGTAAGTTTTTATTTTTGTTTTTTGTTTTTTTCGATTTGTGGGAAGTTTAACGACAACTTCCCATCAGATGTCGCTTCCCAACCTTAAAAACTCCAAGTGAAAAAATGGCGGACGCCGCACAAGTTTTGGATGACCCAATTATACGAAGATCATTAGGTGAAAACCAGAAAATAAATTGCAAAGATGTTTTGATATACATGTGGAATCTTCCACTTGATAAATTCGCAGAAAGTACTGTATGATATCAAAAGTTTTATCAAAACAATAAGATATGTTTTAGTCACCTTTATTACAGTGTACCTTAATGCATTCCTTTTTATGCACCAGATCCATGTTTACAGGTAGAGGAAAACTTCAGAACCTAACCTGCTACACTCATCTCCCGAAACGCACATGAAGTATTGCCAGTAAATCACCCCAATCCTCCGCCAAACCAGCGAAAGGAAAGACAGGTCTCTAGAAATGGAAAATAGACCAACCAGGAACTCAACACAAATAGACGCGAAAAAGAGAAAGGAAGAAAAGAGGGGAAAAAAAGACAAATAGGACAGATGACAAGAAAGAAGAGAGTACCAGTAGGTCCTGTTGGCTTCAGCAGCACGATGCCGTTCGGTGCCGTGTATGAAAAGAGTTCACACCTGATGGCCTCTATAAGAACCGTGCACATAAAATAATTTCATTAAATCCATTTCGGAATGAGAGAGAGAGAAAGAGAGAGAGAGAAAAACAAGCAAAACATAAACAAGTCAAAAATGACAAGTCGCAAATGACACAAGCCAAAAAGACACACAAACACAGTCAACAACTCGAAGGTATACAACCCAAAAAATTACAAAAACCAAAAGCCACACAAACCAAAAGTTAAATCCCAGTCCAGTTATGACACGATTAAAAAAAAACCAAAAGCAAATGCCTCCAATGGGTTGGGACGACCCAGTCGATGCCTGTGGAACGAAGACATCACTTAGCACAACCAAATGCAAAAGACAAACCAAAAATACCTTTAAAGGAAAGAATGAAGAAAAAGAGGTACCAACAATAAATTATTTGGGTCACCAAATGGTCGAAAACTGTTTTCGGGGTCATTGTTTGGGTCAAGTTGGTGAGAACTGAGTGTAATTCGTATAGGGGGACAGAGGTTGATGAGATTTTTGAAAGATTTCTGGAATTTTGTGATGAAAAATTTGGGATTTTATGGATGTTTGGAGCCTGTTGATAATCTGGTTTTATAGATTTTGGGGAGTTTTTAAAGATTTTTTGATTGTTTATATTTGTTTATTTATTTTTTTAATGGAAAATTTAATTTTTGGTAATGCTGCAAGGTGTTAGGAGGAATCTGGTGAGAAAAAGTGTAAATAGGTAAGTTTTTATTTTTGTTTTTTGTTTTTTTCGATTTGTGGGAAGTTTAACGACAACTTCCCATCAGATGTCGCTTCCCAACCTTAAAAACTCCAAGTGAAAAAATGGCGGACGCCGCACAAGTTTTGGATGACCCAATTATACGAAGATCATTAGGTGAAAACCAGAAAATAAATTGCAAAGATGTTTTGATATACATGTGGAATCTTCCACTTGATAAATTCGCAGAAAGTACTGTATGATATCAAAAGTTTTATCAAAACAATAAGATATGTTTTAGTCACCTTTATTACAGTGTACCTTAATGCATTCCTTTTTATGCACCAGATCCATGTTTACAGGTAGAGGGAAACCTCAGAACCTAACCTGCTACTCTCATCTCCCGAAACGCACATGAAGTATTGCCAGTAAATCACCCCAATCCTCCGCCAAACTAGAGAAAGGGAAAACAGGTCTCTAGAAATGGAAAATAGGGTCTCTAAAATGGAAAATAAGCCAACCAGGAACTCAACACAAATAGACACGGAAAAGAAAAAAGGAGAAAAGAGGGAAAAAAAGACAAATAGGACAGATGACAGGAAAGAAGAGAGTACCAGTAGACCCTGTTGGCTTCAGCAGCACAATGCCGTTCGATGCCGTGTTTGAAGAGAGTTCATACCTGATGGCCTCTATAAGAACCATGTACATAAATGATGTCATTAAATCCATTTCGGAATGAGAGAGAGAGAGAGAAAAAAAAACAAGCAAAACATAAACAAGTGAAAAATGACAAGTTGCAAATGACACAAGCCAAAACGACACACAAACACAGTCACACAACTCGAAGGTACACAACCCAAAAAATTACAAAAACCAAAAGCCCCACAAGCCAAAAGTTAAATCCCAGTTATGACACGATTAAAAAAAAACCAAAAGCAAATGCCTCCAATGGTTGGGACGACCCAGCCGATGCCTGTGGAACGAAGACATCACTTAGCACAACCAAATGCAAAAGACAAACCAAAACTACCTTCAAAGGAAAGAATGAAGAAAAAGGAGTACCAACAATAAATTATTTGGGTCACCAAATGGTCGAAAACTGTTTCCGGGTCCATTGTTTGGATCAAGTTGTTGACGTTCAGGAAGATTAAGAGATTTTGATAGATTTTTTTGGGATTTTTAAGGATTTCTGGGATTTTGTAATTAAAATTTGGGATTATCATGAATTTAATTATTCTTTAATCTAAAACCAAGACTTCTGCGTATCCCACAATTTAATTTTGATAAAATAAGATAGTAAAATACAGTAGAATTTAGATTTTTCTATTTTGTCCGGTCCTTTGACCATCAGAGTAGCCTCTGGCGACCTTAAAAATGAGTAAAAAGCAATGGCTACAGTTACATTATAGCCTTTCGTTTAGGCTATGAAAGGAAATTACTCCAATCCTTAAAAACACAAGACCAAATTTTTCTTGGAACTGAAATTACGGACACGCATCAGAAGAAAGACGAGCCCCAGCAGAACCTCCAAGGGAGAAGGAATACACAACACCCATCTACACAGATGTAGGGGGAAACCTCAGAACCTAACCTGCCATCTGCCAAAACGCACCCACCAGGCCAGGGAAGTATTGCCAGTAAATTACACCAATCCTCCACCAAGTCCCTAGAAATGAAAAGTAGACCAACCAGGAACCCAACACAAATAGAGACATGGATAAGGAAAATAAAGAAATAAGAAAAGTGAAAAAAGAAACAACAGGGAAGAAAACACCAGTAGGCCCTGTTGGCTTCAGCACCAAGACGGCGCTTGGTGCCTACTAATAGGGGGGACCACGAAGAGGTAGGGCTTGGAAGTTTCTCCCTCCCCCCCCCTGTCTATAGGAAACCTGTAGACGTGGGCAGTTTGACACGAGTCTGGAAACGGGCTCGTATCATCACAGTAGGGTTTGGTAGGTCCTGTTCGTTTCAGCACCAAGTAGCCTCTTGGTGCCGATTAATTAGAGGAACCATACAGAGCTTGGAAGTTCTTCATCTCCCAGCTAAATATGGA
>JAQFZO010003235.1:0-10353 GCA_034695885.1 Geophilus flavus | reverse complement strand
ACAATTGGTATGTGCATTGCAGATTGGTCAAAGGATTAGATTAGTGCCATCTATCGGAAAAATTGCTGATTACAGTAGGATCAAATCAAAGACCTCTTGGACAAATGATTCGTACAATTTAAGATGAAGCTGTAATAAACATGAAGATTGTAAAGAAAGGGGAGTTACAACGAAAAATGCTTAAAATACGTTTCTGGTAATTAATATTTTTTAAATATTTTTGTTGTAAATCAATCTGAGTTTTATACATAAATTAACTACGATACTCGTATTTTTTTTGTAAAATTTAAACCAAATTGGAGACCAATAGAACAAATAAGACTTATTACGGTACATATTTATTATTCAACTAGAAATCTTGGATTGTAGCCAAGCCACAATTCTTTTGATTTTTAAATTTTGATTTAAATTTTTATTTTTTTATTTTTTTTTTGGCGCCCCAAGCTAGACCCTAGTAACACAGTGTATGTTTCCCTACATTTCATTTTAATTCTTTCGTCCGAATTACATCAGAGCCATTTCCCGACTTCGTCAGACCTGGTTTCTTCCGAGTGTCTGAGTCAGACACTCAGAAGAAACCAAGTTTGGTAAAATCAAAGACGTAAATCATAAATCGGACGTTCGTGGGACGTCCCAGCACTCGAATATGACACTGGTGTATGTTGCTCGACGCAGGTGTTAGGTGAAGTTGGAAGAATGGGAGGGTTTCGGTTGATTTCTGCTGCGAGTGCTTTTCGATCTTGTTGTGATTTGAGTTGAACAAATGGTGTATAAAGTCGAGTTAACTTAGGGCCTAAAAGTGTTATGTTGTGGAAAATTACTAGACACATTAGCTGTTTATTCTGTGTCTTCTTGCATTGTGACACTCATTCTTTTCCGCTTTCAATGCTAGGTTTTTTATTTCTTCAGTTTGTCTTTTCCGTGTTTGGTCTTCGTTATCAGTACATTTAATATTTATCAGAATTTCACTCTATACTAATATCAGATAATATTTCCACTTGATTTTTTCTTATCTCAGAACTCATAGCATTCATACTGGCAATTGTTTCAATATTCTGGCAAGACAATACATTCTTACTATGAAAAATATTTAATTGCACAAAATTATGACAAACTTACGTTTTCATCATCAGTTTTATTTTTTAAATTTTATAATGTGGTAATATTTTTATATGAGCAATATACTAAGGTAGATTCACAAAAAAAATCTTAGTATGTGTCTACCTTAGGTAAAAATACATATACAGCACTTTGTGTTAACTCTTGTTAATACTTCGATGAACTTTTTCAAATAAATAAATGATTATACATTTTTCACGGAAATTTATTTTTACCATGATTATATCAATCGAGTAAAATTAGATTTTTTTAAAAAAATTACATGTGGAATGTGAAAAATAAAATTCAATCGATTAATCTGCTTAAGCAACAATTTTTAAAAAAATTTAAATTTGAAACATTTTTTAAAAATAAAACTTCATTTTGCCTAGCATCAATCAAATGTCTAATATTAAAAATAATACTCAGTATATTAGTTATAAATGATAATACCAGCATGAAAAAAAATGTGCTTACTTGAATAAAGAGCGTATAACTAGTAGAAAAATTAGTTTACAAGTAAACACTAACGGAAAAAAAAGAAAAAACAGTGGATTTATGATTATTTACATCCTAATAACGATTATATTGTGGTTGACTAGATGATTCTGGTGTTCCCAAAGTGTATGACGGTTGTCCTTGTCCATTTTGTCTTAATAACATAGTTTCGTCGGCTGGTGGTGGTGGTAAGGGAATAGCTGGCGTATTGGTCGATTTTGGTTGAGTTGTTATTGCTGCCCCGTTTTCAGCATTATTATGCATGTCCTGAAAGAAAAAGGAATATTGTGAGTAAGGAAAGGTTGTGCATGACTAAAGAAACCATTTGTAACCTTAAACTATATTTTTACAGTAACTAGCGGCATTCCAAAACTTGAGTTTTGAGGTTTAAACGTCACTTGTACTCATTAATTCTCAGTTTAATTGTGACAAGTGGCATTTAAAACTCAAGCAAAATTTTAGTTATAGTTTTTGAATGCAGCTCGTGTAAATGCTCAAATAATTTTAAAAAAACTAAAACATAAAACTCATACCCTTGACTTGTCGAATTCATCATGTACGCCTTCTCTTACTGTATTTTCGTCATCCGGCTGCACAAATCAAAAATTACTTAAAAACAAAATACCACATTAAAAAAAAAACTCAACTCACTTGAATATTTGTATAATCAGTTTCATCAGGCATGCGTGGTTTACATTTCCCACAACAAAAATTACAACAGCAACATAAACAGCAGCAGCAATAACAACCGGTAATTATGCCACAGCAAAAGAAAAATGCCTGAAATATAAAAATATCGATCAGAACACTAATATCCTTATTATATAAATAGATTTTCATAAAAATCACAATCAAAACTTGATCCCATACCTTGCACCATCCGCTCGTCAAGATAAAATACGTATTAACATTTTCTTCACCTATTTGTTCGGCTATGTAAATACCCAGAGATCCGTAATTATCGTAAATATTTTTTTTAGTAACATCGGCTAATATTGTATGTGCGTGATTAATTTCCTTAAACTGCAAAAAATAAAATTACATAAGAAAATACCCAAAAAAAAACAATAAAATTATTGATTTATACAGTAAATTATACCTTTTCAGCCGCTTCAGGGTTGCCTTGATTTTTATCTGGATGGTACTTCAAGGCTAACTAGGTTTAATAAATAAAAAAAATAAAAAATCGATTTTTATTTAAATATATAAATATAAAAAAAGAGAATAAAAAACCTTTCTGTATGTTTTCTTAACATCATCTGCATTTGCAGACTTAGGAAGTCCTAAAGTGACGTATAAAGATTCCCCTGATGTGCTGTAAAATTTAAATTACGAGTTGTTATAAATATATTTCACAGCTGATGCCTGTCGTTTTGTATATTTATAGTTTACTTACGAGTATTTTCTCGCTGAACTTGCCATTTATTGGTTTGGTAAATTCAATGCAAATTCAGAAGTGTGTGTGGGTCTGAATCAATCAGTCGTGACTCGTGAGTAATAATTTCATGTGATTGGGTTATTTTAAATAGTGAATATTCGATGTAATTAATTGAAAGTATAGATTATAAAAAGATAGACACGAAAGAATTTCCGTTGCACATGCGCGGACTTAGGTTGTTACCATGCCGTTCACTAAAATAAAACTCGATTGGCTACAGTTTGTTTCTTGGAATTTCAAATTTGTTTAGCAGATGGCGCCACAGGTCTTTCAATAGAATTGGGTAGGTAAAGACTTATTCCGGCATGTTAAAAATATTTTAAAAATTAATTTTAATTTTTTAATAAGTTTCACCATGATTGATTTAATATTTAATATTTGTTGATTTAAAAAAAAAACAACTTATGTTGCATCCGAGTAGGGATTGGTCTGTTTGTATCATTTGGTTTTGGATCGAAAGTATAAACATGGCGCGTACCGAAGTGAGCTGGGCTTTCCTCGTTTTATTATATTCTTCAAATTTCATCAGTTGTCATTCGAAATCAATACCACAATCCAAAGACTGTAAATTCCCATTTGTCGAACTTATTGCCTGTGCCACCGTTACTTCGAAGATGTTAAAAGAAAATTGCAAAATAGTGAAAGACTTGTCACAAACTGTATGTGCACTACACGTCGACGCGGAAAAACCGAGTTTTGAGGAAGTTCTTAAGGAAAAAGACGTTTGTGAGCAAATAAAAACCATAGGCGTTAATATTACCATCCTCAAAACATCAAAGTTGCTTGATAAGAATTATTGTGATTTATTCTGTGACGATGACGAGTTATCAACCAAAGTTTGTGCTGGTATTTTGTTGGGAGCGAAGCTAATTAGTGAGTAAAAATATTTTTTTACGTTAAAAATAATTTATTTATAAAATACTTCAATTTATTTTTTATTACAGATACGGGCAAAATTACAACCGAGGCCAGTCCTGATGTACCAAAAACTGGAGTTACCAAAAGCGAAAATGCGGGAAAAATTGATTCGATCACAAATATTCATTCAAGTGACCATACAGAAGACGCGAAAACACAAGAAACCGTTACTGCGACATCAACTACAACTCTAAAGACAGGAGACATAGAACCAAACGATCCAAACCATCAACAAGGAAAAACTCCAATCGATTCGAATAATGCAAATATGAAGCCCCCTGACGGTGGAAACGCAGATATTGAACCGAAATCGAATGACGATAAAGACAAACCCAAAAAAAATGATAATCACGGAGCGGAAGTTACAGATAAAACCAAAACTACAACCGAAATTGTAATTCCATCGAAGATAACAACAAAAAAAGAAACTCAACCAGAAGTAACTGAATCTAGTACTAGTACAACCACGACTACGACGACAACAGTAAAACCTACTACTGTTGTTACAACAAAAATACCAACAACAGTTGAAACAACTTCGATTATGGATAAAACTTCTATGCAAAGTGTGAAAGTTGTTGATCCCGCTGAGGAGACCAAAACATCGGATAAGTTGCCGGATAAAGACACTGATGATACTAATGTAAAAGATCCAGTACCGGATGATACGAAGACTCCGGTTGATCCTGACATGGATACCGAGGATGGTGAAATGGCTGGTGATGGAGATGATAATTCTGATGGTGATTTTTACACCCCTGGTGGTAAAAAGTTCAATATTTTTTTGTTGAATTTTTACTTTGAAAAAAAAAGTTAAAAATTTGTTTTAAATAAATCCAAAAATTAAAAAAAATTTTTTTTTTTAGATGATGACCAACTGAAGCCACCAATTAAGCAAAAGGAGCAAGTTGATGATAATTTGCCAGTTGGAGGTTCAATGCCCGGTCCTGAATTTCCTCCATATGCAGATTCGCATTTTTTTATTTATTTCCTGACTGCAGTTGTTCTGTGTGTGTTATTATATTTGGCATTTCATAATAAGCAAAAGGTAGTGTATTTGTAATACATTTTGTAATACATTTTACAAAATTGTAAAAATAATACAGTAATAAGTCCTCGATTAATCAATTAATTCATTCTGTAAGTTTTATGCCCAGGTTGGAATCCGTCCAACACCATTCTTGAAATACTCTTCGGCAATTTCCAAGTGGTTTTCAGCCACTTCTGAACGATTTTTAGATGATTTCTGATGATTTGCAAGTGATTTTCTGTTATGACCAAACTATTTTCAAATGATTTCAAACAATTTCTGAGTGATTTTTCGTCCTCTTATGTAGATTTATGTAAAAATAATTTGGAAAAGGCTGGAAAACAATTGGTATTCGTCTAAAAATCGTTCAGAAATGGCTGAAAACCACTTGAAATTATCAAAAAGTAATTTTAAAAATGGGGCTAAAAAGTAGTGGTTTTGGGATAGAAACCAGTTAAAAATTGAGGGTATAAAAATGGGGTAAAAATTAGGTTTATTTGGGGGTCAAATAAATGGAGTCCTTTTTACTTTAGTCTCCAGTGTTATAATAGAGACTTTGCACAGGTCAATTTTATTGTTTTCTGATGTACACTTTATAATTTATAAGTGCACAACAAAACTGACAGGGAGTCAAATTTTAGTTTTTTAAAGGACAATTAAGGGAATTGTCAAAGTGAAACTCTCACTATGATTTACAGGAAGGTGAAAAATAACCGCGCCTAAAATTTTATGGTGATAACTTATCAGTAACCCAAATGACGCTTTGTTGATTTTTGTGTGTGGGAGAAAAACACTTGGAAACTAAAGTTTTATGGCAAATTTCTATACCACCTTGCTTCATAACATCAATAAACACTTCCATTGATTATTTTATGATTCAAATGATAGCTTTTCAACTTTTTGAAGATAATTGAAGAAATTTTGGACCTAAAATTAAGGGACATACACTACAACATGCCCTGAAAAGTTCCTTTAACCTTATTAATACACATTGACCATCATTATAATCAAGGCCCATCATTGTATGCGTGGCCTGAGCAGAATTGTATGGGAAGAACATGGTTTTTTGTTCTAAGTACAGTCTACAAATCTGAAAAAGTCGAGGACTAGCTGACATGTAAAACCTCATTAATTTATTTAGAATTAAAATTAATGAGGTTTTTCATTTTAATCTGTTTTTTATTAAGAATTTTGGATTATAGCCATAAGAATACAAATTAATCTCTTAATTTTGACTCTTAATAGATCATTGCGCTCATAATCGAAGGCCGTCACGAACGTAGACGAAGATCGTCGAATGTCAGTTACAAAAAACTGGATAACAATTTAGACCAAGTGTTACACGGAACCAAAGGATCATCTGTAACACCAGCTCATATCATATATTAATTTTTTTTTTACTCATGTAATTAATGATTAAAAAATCAAACTGAAAATTGTAATCTGTATCTGAAAAGTTTTCCATCTTAGGCAATTCTTCTATAAAATGTTAAATTGATTTTTTTTTCTGTGATATGAATTTTATTTTTTAGTTTATTTGTGAATTTAGTTTGTGTTTGTTGTTAGAACATTAGTTCTTAAATTTAAAAAGTGAAATTGCAAATGAAATGATTTTATACTGGTGATGATAAATTGTTCATCATAAGAGTATGTGTGGGATGGGAATTGGGGGGGAAAAGTTTATGATGTAATAGTTTTACGTGTAAACTGTGATGTGAAGAGTCATGTAGTAGCGTTTTGTGGTTAAACAAACTGCATGGAGTTTGCATTTGTTCTTTGTAAAAGAATTAAAATAAAATTACAGTTAATGTTATCTTGTTGAGCGACAAATTCATAACTATTTTAGAGCAAATTTGGAAATTTGATGCTGGACTGTTACAATTTGTCTTGGGTTTCCAGCCACCACTTGAAGATTTTGTCACTTCTTCTAACTCGATACAATATATAAAAGGAAAAAACTTGCTGGAACCAGGTCATTATTTTGTGAAGTTCGTGTTGAAGTATAACTGTTGGAAGGTCGTTACGAAATTCTCATTACAGCTGGTACTATCAATGCACCAAAGTATGAAAATGAAAGTAACGGCCTATTGCTGATCTTTTCTTCAGTTTTCTCACTTCATTTCTTTAGTGAGGAAGGGCTCTTGGCAAGCTGCCCGTTTTTCGATGACAGCAGTTTCTTCAGCATTTTATGAGGGATTGCAAGCCAAAACATGGATTAAGTATTCAATCACCTGTGGTGTTCATGGTGCGGCTGCACCTGAAGCAAGTGGCTCATCATTGGCCTTCACCTCGGAATCTTCCGGTCACAAACTATGACAAATCCTGGGATTCCATGTTTTTGTCATGGTCTAAAGTCTCGTCCATAGCCGCCTTTCCACACCCATGCAGATATTGCAAATGGCATAATTTTTGGTACAGATTCCAATATGGCTGAAATAATGGTTCCTTCTGGTTGCATGGTATTGGTTCTTGACCATATGGGAGAACTTTCAAGCCTTATACTGCCATTTGGTTCCCCCCATTAGTATAGGCACTGAGAAGCATCTTTGTGCTGAAGCTAACAGGGCCCTACCCATGGTGTAGAAAGGACTTTTCTACACCATGGCCCTACCGTATATTGATTATCTTTTCTGTTACCGTAGTTTCTTTTCTTGCTTCTTCATTTTCTATTTTTATTGTGTTTGGGTCCCTTATTGGTTTTCTTATTCTTTTCTAGGGGATCTTCCAGCTTTTGGTGGAGAATAGATTTTCCTTCTCCTTCTTTTAAGCACCATTACATTTTTTTACCCAAAAATTTTCTTCACATTACAATCTTTCAGCATTAAATAAATTCTAGCAAATTATTGAGAGGGGGGACGAAAAAGTTATTTATTTACTACTAGATGGCGTAACTAAACGGAAAGACGGAAGTTCAACGATGGGAACGATGTAAACAAAAATGGCTTGTGCTGGCGATAAGTCGTTTTGTTTACTTTGGTTGTGTGCATTCGTTTGTACGGTTTTGGGTGAACCGAACGACCTGCAGCCCGACGAGATCACATGGCCCATCGTCGTAAACACGTGGGCATTTACGGAAGCGACAGAAAAAGGTAGGTTAAAGAGATGAAAAAGTTTTGCACTCGTACGTACTGTACGGTACTTGTCTATCACCTTTCAAATGATATCTATCAAATCAAATTCACTGCGATGTGGTCTTTGACCCTGTATGCGTGTCACTCGAACTTGTGCTAAATCGACATCCGATTATGTTGGCATTGAATTATTAAAATGAACAATTTCGAAGAGCAATCAAATAGAATCAAAGTTCAAATGCCACGATTTAAAACATTGTCTATTTATTTTATGAGGCGTGCCCCCTTGTATCGAACAAATTATACTTACCGTATCGTAGTAAACAGGAAGAGAGTTAGTTACCATTCGATCGAATTCTATTAATAGAATTCAATAACACATGTGTTACGTACATGTGTTATTCGTAATTAGCATTAATAAACATTTTACTCGTTTAGCTTGGTCCGTCTTGTACAAAAATGGCTCAGCACTGGATGCCGTTGAGAAAGGATGCACCATGTGCGAGAAATTGCAGTGCGACGGCACTGTCGGCTACGGGGGAAGTCCGGACGAAAGCGGTGAAACAACTCTAGATGCTATGATAATGGATGGGTGACGTACAATTCTCTTGTCCTTCTTTCTCTTTCCTTCTCCTACAGACACATTTTATACTGTAGTGGCGCAAGCGAACATATTGAGAGTTAATTTGTCTAGAGGTTAGTTCCTTCCTCAATGTCAAGCAACCGTCCAAAACTTGTTCATTCAATCAACGAAACGACCTTTTGATGCCATCTTACTTGTTGCGTCATTTAAAGCTATCAGGGTCTACTGGTAAACTTTACTCACTTCATTCTTTTTTTCCATGTTTCATCAGTTTTCTAGGGTAAGGGCGCTCATTTCATGTTTTGGGACCTTTATTTTTTTCTGTGGATTGACGGCAGCTGATGAAATATTATACATAAACATAATGGGAAATGGGTTATCTGCGAGCCCATGTGCTAGTCGGAAAGCTAGAGTAGCATGCCCTGGCTTTTTATACTGTACCATTGATTAACTGACTCATTTCACTTACGGTATCTCATTTGATTCAATTTCTTCTGCAACACAAAGTATTATACCAAGTTTGCATCAGAAAATGTAAAATTTTAAGACAGAATTTGATACTTCTCCCCTGTTGGAGGAGTGTTTAGTTTTTCCTTCTTTATTTGGAGTTTCCCTCTATTATTCCATTCAGTGATTTTTCTGAAAGTTTTATGAATTGTAGGTTTGTATTTCCCACTTAAATGTCTGTATGAAATGGTTCGCCGCAATTCAATGGAGATATATTGGGAGTGTAGTTAAATTTGTAAACGCTTTTTTATTCTAACATTAATTAGGAATTGTAAATTTAATGTGTAATCATATTTTATATGTCAAGAACAGCCTATTCTACATCGACTGTTGGTCATCTTTTTCTCCTCAATAATTCGAGGCATTCAACTGGATTTGGGAAAAGTACTGTATACAGCACTGTACAAAATTTCTAACTACAACATCATGAAAACGAGAAGAGCAAATGGGTTACATAACTCCTTTTTATCGAACTCTTGTTTTCAAAAGAAAAGAGAAATAAATAAATTTTTAAAAAATCTTTCTGCTTGCTTCTGAAAATTCTCAGATTTGTGATAACAACCATATTTCCGCAAACAATGGTATGAATTAAATTAATTTTTTAAAATTAATATTCTTGAATTTTTTATTAACAGGACAACCCATAAAGCAGGAGCCGTGGGTGCCCTAAGGAGGGTGAAAAGTGCCATTTCGGTGGCCAGATGTGTGATGGAATACACGGACCACACCATGTTAGTAGGAGATCAAGGTGAGGAAGCGGGTGAAAGTGGCGCCCATGTCCTAACTAAATTAACGCAATAAAAACAACGAACGATTAAATTTTTTTTAAAATATTTTTCAGCCACACAGTTTGCAGTTTCCATGGGGTTTCCCGAAGAGAGTCTCAGCACCAACGCGTCCAAGACAAAATGGCTGGAATGGAAAGATAATAATTGTCAACCGAATTATTGGCAGGTGAGTGGCATCAGATCGAACAGACTAACACAAACTAATGTGCACAACCGTCACTCATAAACAGAACGTCACTCCCGATCCTTCTTCCCACTGCGGACCGTACCATCCGAGCGTATCGCCAAAAGCGCTTCACCATTACCGACATATGTACGGCAGACGAACGGAACGAGGGAGGCTTTTAGGTCACGACACCATAGGAAATATGGTTGTTATCACAAATCTGAGAATTTTCAGAAGCAAGCAGAAAGATTTTTTA
>JAQFZO010003234.1:0-10355 GCA_034695885.1 Geophilus flavus | reverse complement strand
ATAAAAAATATTAAAAAAAAAAAATAAAATAATTTAAAAAAAAATAAAAAAAATTACAAAAATAAAAAATATTAAAAAAAAAAAAAAAAAACGAACTCTGCTGACCCTTGCAAAGCTTCTGTAAATTTTTTTTTATTATTTTTTTTTTTTTTTTAAATTTATATATTTTTCTAGATATATATGATAACTCGCCAACACCGACAACCTGGCGACAGTGAATATTTTTTTTCATTTTACTTATATGGTAAAAAAAATTTAAAAACAAGAGAGATGATAAAGATAATAAAAAAAATGAGGAAAAAAAAAATTCACTGCAAAACAACGAAAAGTCATCAAAGTTTCACAACCCCCTGATGAGTTCCGGAAAATGATAGTCAAATATCAGACGATACTCTAGTCTAATGAGACATCTTCGTAAGAAGTCATTTGTAGGACAATAAAAACGAAGAGGAAAAAAAAATTAAATTATTATATTTTCTGTGCACACAGCGCCACAGGAGGTCGTAGTTATTAGTTGACGTATATTATATAAACTTTCGACTCAAATAGAGCTACAAATAAGGGACAAACAGTCTGTAGACAAGTCAGGACATAGATTTTAATCATTTTACCCTCACCCTTGCACCTACTTTATTTTTTTTTAATATTTTCCCCTTGTCACACACTGATTTTAATTTGGTTCAAACTTACGATTCACCCCACAAATTCCCTCGTCCATTAACGTAAAATATAATGCTTGTCCAGCACCATCATAATATCTTCATTGCCAATAACCTTAATTAAATGCCATTTCACTCCTACCATATTTTATGAGCTGGGGTGCGTATAACGAGCATAGCGGGGGTCTCGACTCTCATTCCTGACATTAAAAAAAGGATTTTTCCATCAACTTGTAACAAGTTTCTAATATGCTTGTCCTAAGAAAAGAGAGAGATCTGGCTGGGGTCAAGGTATTCTTGTGTATACTGTTAATAGTGCCGAGTCATAGTTTAACCAACGTGTAAAAGTCCTAAGTAAATGGTGCTCGTGATTTTAAATGGTAATTTTATGAAGAACATTTCGATTCATAATCGACCATAAAAAAATGTAAATGGACGTTACCGACGCTTTTATATTTTTATCAGAATAATTTTACGAGCAGAATGGAGTAAGTTATTAAATTTGCCTTTGAAAAAAAAAGTGAAGACCTTTTTTTTTTAAGATAGTGTAGTGTAGTCACAGTGTGAAAGCGTTTAGCTTCACTGCAGTACAATGGTCAATTTACAGTTAGTCTGAAGTCAAGTTCACACGTTAGCGTTGCGTTGGTGCGTTAACGCCCAAACGTGATCTTTATCACCGACTAACGTTAGTATAATGCCATATGATAAAGTTAAAAATATTTAACTAGGGCCCCATGCGTTGTATTGCGCAAATGGACAATGTAGATGGAGCCATGTGTGTGACCAACGCATTGTTGTTCACATTGCACGAATCATGTGTGAAGCGCAAGATGGAGCGGCGTATAAGGTTTAACCGTCGGGTCAATTTTGCAAACTTCCGGTAAAATGTTTTAAACCACAATATTTGATTTGTTTACAATCTAAAAACAAAATATGATGCTTTAATTATAATTTTGCGCATAGATTGTTCGCAAAAAACGCACAAAACAGAAAACTATACTTTCGCCAAACACTCCTATGACTTGGACCTCACAAGTCCACGCATCATTTACCGGAAGTCAGTGCAACAATTGGACTGTTAAACCTAATACGTCGCTCAATCTTGAATGAAGCGCTGTTACCGCAGTCATTTGAAACTCATGAAAATTATAAGGATGGTCAAAATGACCGGTCGTGCTTCTTAGTACGTATTTATATTACATGTCGTTGGTCATTAATTCTAGATTGCCCCGACGAGCAATCCGATTGCTCGCGTCTTTAACCACATCAACCACACGAATACTCGATAATCGTCGGTCTGTACCATAAATTAATTTTTAAAATCCAAAAAATTAACATTTCACGTGTTGCGAAACTAAAGGTCATGGAATGATGCATCGATACGAGAGTTTGGGAAATTTCCCAACTTTTTAAAAGCATTAAAATTTCAATGCCTCGCAGAACGCACCCGCCCACACAAATACATTTGGCACCATTATTACATTTGCTTGTATTCGGAAATTCCACTTATGGAATCCCTCTAATTCCACATCCACCCAAGCCTCGAGCTAAGAAGTCCCGGAGAGGGATGGGGAATTAACAAAAATCCCCTCCCTCGCCCCCTCTTTTCATCTACCCACTGCGATGGTTATCACAAAAAAGGCGGGGTAGGGCACATGGGTAGGCGGTATAAAAAAAAAAGAGCAAAGGTCTGCTACTTGTGGGGGGTTCGAGTAACCCCCTCCTTTAAGTATTAAATTAAAAAAGGAAACGGCAAAGAAGAATAAGCAACAAGAATAATTAATTAACCTTGACGTCCCCATCATACAAATTAAATTTGTGCCAAGTACGGGACTCGGGACCCGTGTGCCGCGTCGCAAACGAGCAGACGTTGCGAGTTTCGAGAGTAAAGCACCACACCTTAATAATTGCAACATCAAACAACGTACAAGGTGTTGTTAATACATCGCTGAAAAGGGTGATCTTGTGTAAAATAATACCCGGTGCTTGTTTACAAATTAGAATGCTAAGGTGCGGCTTATTCACCTGTCAAATGTTTTAGTGAAAGCATGCATTTAAGTCTTCATTACACAATTCTCTCTTCCTCGTTTTTAAATCAATATGCAACGACATCTGCTTGATGTTTAACTGATTTCGTAATAGGTGCAAATAAATTACCTCATTTGCCCCCCCAATACGGGTATTGCCATCTCGGCGTCATCGGTGGCGCCTTCGAATAAAAAAATAAATAAAAATTAAAGTTCAACTACTTTAACCCTTCTGTCTTCGAGCACTTTTATGAAGATAACAAAAAGAAAGAAGGAAAAAAAAAACGATGAATTGCATAAGTGACTCGTAGACTGACACAATTGGCTTAAAATGTTTTTCTGGCGCCAAATTTCTGTCTCCATTTCCTCCACACCCCCCACGTGTTATTCCAACCGGCAAATAAAGCAACCGTGTCATAAATAAAAGTGTCTCCTTCATTGCTAGGAATACAAAATTGTGTGGCTTGGAATATAAATGTTGCAAAGTAAAGACAAACAAACACACAAAGTATACGAAATTACCAAAAACCTTCACTAATTTGCCCTTAATGCCTTTAATTATTTTTTTATTTACGTTTTCACGTTTACCTGTAATGTATTTTTAGGACAAATAAAACTTTTATTTCCCCCTACCCCCATGGAAAAATTTTTCTTTTAAAAAATTAAAATAAATTTTTTCTTCTTCTCGAGTGGATGGCACTAAAACTTGTCATTTTAACATTTGCCGCTCCTCATTAACAAAACGCCCTGGTCCATTTATCGTCGCAGCTTTTTTTAAACAAATCTTTCATCCATCGTGTGGCATTGCAATAAATTTAATTTCTTATATACATATAAAAATTATTAACAAAACATTTGATTTAAAGCCCAATTAAATTATCAAAATTAGACCCATGACGAAGGAGTTTTATTCATTTTACATGAGCAATAATCTTTTTTTTTACCGACCGAAATGGAGAAATATTCCCACCTCTGTTTCTTTTAACAGCGATATTTTACATCGTAACTTTATAAGAAAAAACATAAATTTCCAATAAATCTGTCATTTACCTGTCATTCATTGTCCCCAATTCCCAAAACTCTTTCAAATGATAACAGAAGTAATGCCATATGCAACTCGACATAAAACATGCCAACAAATATCAAAATAAAAACCAATGCCACCCCTTTACTTAAAGCCTTCACTTTTGCATTTAAATTATAGTGTTTAATTCAAACGAGCACACAAAAAAAAAATTTTTTTAAATTTTTTTATATAAAAAAGGAAAAGGAACTTGTTTGTCTCGTTTAATTTACATTGAAAACTTTTTAATAAGTCACAATTCCCAGCTACTTACTTACTAGAGAACAAAACCACATGTTTTGCATTATCGAGTAAAGAAGCTTAACTTTATTATAAAACAGAAATATGAAAAAGATATTATCATTTTGACTGGAAAATAAAAATTTCATATTCAATTCGAGGCAAATAAAACAAAAAAATAACAAACTCGAGGCATTTAATAGAAAAAATGCTTTAGAACACATAAATAAATAAATAAATAAATAAGCCCAACTCGAATAACACACCATCAATTGCGAAAATCCAATCTGCAGAGCCACATAATACAAAGGGTGAGGCAATTCATTACCACCTGTGACTATTTCCCCCGAAAAAACCGCGTCAAAAAACGCAGCCATCATTATTTTCACGGCAAATCGACGCCCCGACATCAACAAACACGATGCAGTTATCAAATTTTAACTCAACCTCGTAACAACGAAGAAAAACTATTAAAATCTCACGAAACTGCACCGAGCGCCCCGACGGGTGCGAAAAAATGTTTCCAACTCATCCTGACAGACATTGCAGTAAAGCCTTCTCCTTACCTTTGATGGCGGCCGTAATTCGATCCAAGTTTGCGATGGTCAATCTCATCACACTCGAGCTTAACTTCCACTTGCCTTTTTCCGATTGGACGGCGAAAAAAATTCGAGTGTCTTTCTTTCGCACGTGGCCCGAACAGAGTAAATCGTTTCCAAATCCTTCTATCATCACTTCCTTATCGGTCCACATCTTATCGCCTTTGAGAACGCGTCGTGCAAATACCTGCGCTTTGTATAACTCCGGTTTGGGTTTACGGTAAACTTTAAGAACCGTACCCGTAAATATAAAAGTTGCCCGAGTTTCTCGTCTTTCCAAACCACCATCTTCCTGCACCAAACAAAGCCTCATGTGATGTCGCCTGAGTCTCCGACCGCCACTAAACTCCACGGCCAACACGACGGTCAAAAGCACGAACCACTTTGACGGTATCATTTCGATAAAAATAAAAAATAAAATTATAGAAATCGGTTAAAACGTAAAATTCATGGCTGATTTTTTTTCATGGGTGAAATAAAATAATCCAGTATAAGACGGAAAAAATGAAATAAAAATATTCCTGCGTTGAATTGAACGTTGATAATTAAATGTCTCATTAAATATCAATTTCCTGTATAGTTGTAAACAGATGTGAAAGCGATCTGCAAGTGCAAGATCGGATCGAAGTCGGATGTGTCCGTTCTCGATGTTCACTCGTGAGCTGGAAAAGTGGAGGGAGTGAAGATTCTTCCAGTCTATAAGAAGGGCGTGTCCACTCACTCTGGTGGGGAGAGAGGGAAAATTAGGTAGCAGCGAGATGAATCCGGGATACCTGTCAGAGTCCCAGATTGGAGAAAATTGTACCATGACCTTAGAATATGTAAAGCAACAAACATTCGCATTTATGGACACCCAAGGCACTTCCTCGCCCATAAAAACCCAATAAAATTATAAAAATTTATATAAATAAAATTTTTTTTTTTTAAAATAAATAAATCAATATTTAATTGATAACACTTATAAAAAAAATACATTTTAAATTTTTTTTTGTTATATTTTACTTCATCTTTTCCACCTTTCATCACACCCAACTCGCACACTCAATAAGAGATCGATCGTCGACACCTGGCACGACGACCAAAAGGTTATACAGCTATAATGTGCTTTTCTTCGTTTAACTAAACCCTCTTTAATCTCCTTCACCTCACTATCTCGAAATTATTACAATCCTTTTAAAACCACTGCTCACATTGATTTCAAACCATAAAACTGAAAAGCCCTCGTAAACATGTCATCAAAAGTGTCAATCTATCACAAATAAACCAAGAATAAAAACAGTTTTAAAGTTTTTAAAAAAAAATCCCATTTAAAGTAGTAGTCGTCGGCCCAAGAAACTTTCTTCCTATTTTATCATCTCAACATCAAACACATTCCCTATTCTTATCGAGATACCAATCAGAAAATTGAAGTCTCTTGCGGAGGACAAGGGCGGATGAACCCCTCCCAATAGATTAAGGAAACCATTTTTTCAACATACAACCCATCTTTTACAGCGCTTTTTCTCTCAACACATTACAAATCAAGCAAAAAGAGAAGAAAGAAAGGAAAAAAAAAATTCGTCGAAAAAGTAATGCATCTATTCACCCTTTAAGAGAGATCATATACTGGAATTCCTCGAATGTTTCCTTACCCTATTTGCTTTTTGATAATAAGCAATTTCGTAGACAATGTAAAATGTGAAGCTAAAACGGGGGACTTCACTTCATGCATGCTAACAACAAAGCCAATATAAAAGCTAAAGTCCTCATCCTTTCTTCTATACCCATTCTATCCATACAATACAAGCTGGCAATATTCTCGAGGCTCATAAATATGCACAACTCCGTCGAATCCCTCGAGAAGAAAATGAAATGGAAAAGGGATTGTGCCAACTTCATCTAATCAGTTACGGCACATAACCCTTGCAGGTCCTTTTGCAACTTTAATTACTCGCTTGGTTTGCATAGGTCGCCAGCCATTTTCTCCGTCTGTTGTGTGTCTGTTTGTGTGTGTGTATCTCATTCCTCGTGAATACAATCTTGCCGCCAGAAATTTTTCACCAGAAAAATGATTACATCGAGTCGAGAAGAAAGGAGGGAAAGATAAACATCGTTTTTAAGCGTCATCCTGTTCAGCAAGTGCTGTATAACGTGGTAATAAACTAAAACGATACTCTTATTGTGGCATACTGTATTTTGAAAGTGCATGATTAAATAAAATTTTTTAATTTGTTGGGGTGTGTGAAATGAAAATATTCAATAACTTTTCATTCTCGGGGGTTTGCAAGTATCTTAATGAAATAATTCCAATCTGCCACTCAAATTCCATCAATTAAAACTGAATGGAAAAAAAAATCACCTAAAAATTCTACGCTCGCGCCCGACCATCATTGCCGACGAAGGCACTGAGAAAGAACTAATGATGTGAGAAGCGTAAGAACCGGAAAATTTGCATATTCTTTCATGTTTATGCACATTCTTAACGTAATGCAGGCCTTCCCATTATACCCCAGCTCGATTTTTTCCCTTTTTTATTCATTTCAACATCGTGATATCGAAATGATGTAACAACATTACCTCATTCTCATCCATTACTGACGATTTAAATAATAAAATTACAACAGAATCGTTGCTTTGGGGCGAAATATTCATAGAATTCTCCAAACTTGGCACCCCCAAGACCACTTTACACATTCTACTCCCACGGCAAGCGACCCATCCCCTTTTTACACACACAAGAAACGTTTTTAAGTCTACACAAACGACGATGCTTTTTGCACGAGACGAGGAACAAATTATCCGAATTTAAAAGCCTCATTAATAGGAGAGAAAATGGCAAGATAAAGGAAGGTGCGCACACACCCACACTACTTACTCCAACACCATGGGAATTAAGAAATAACAGACCTCGGGTTATACCTTCCTAATTGGACATCCATTACATACTCGACTAAGCTTGTGCACCAACATTAACGTCTCATTTCACCCAATAAAACAGATGAGCAATACCAAAGAATTATCAAAAACATATAGTTAACGTGACAGGAATTGTCGCGATAAATCACGGATAACTCGGCTTAAGCTCATGATTTCCGTACTAAACACGTCTTAATGGGTTATGGCAAAGCAGATTCAACAACCGTAAAACACATGCGCCTACACGCGACTTGGATTTACATTACATTTGACCGTGAAATGCAAATGCGACTGGATTCATTTTATTTTACGATGACGGTTCCACAATGTCACCGGCTTATCACCTAATCTGTAAACGTGATTAAACTGTATAAAAAATAATAATACAAATAATTATAATAAAACACAATGCAAATTCATTTATATTCCCATCTTTGGCAATGCCCAGACCACCGAGAATGAATAAATTATTAAATTTTTTCATACTGACGTAACTTACCGTATTTATTCCAATTATATTATGGAAATTGCATTAAAATATTAACCATCCGTTCCATACCGGGAACACACACACAGCATGTCACATCGTCACTAACCATGAAATCCATAAATTTCCAGTTCCGGATGGTCGCAAAACAAAAATAAAAAAAAAATAAAATAATTTAACTGTCAGTTTAAAAATAACAGTGCATTTTCTTATTGCTGACATTTAACAGTTGTTGAGACATAAATTATTATCCAACGACACCGAGAGTAGAAATCTGTCCTCACCAAACATATTTCAGGATATATTTATACATAATCATCCGCAAAAGGCAATAAAAACATAAATATACAACATAAACCGATAAATAGCTCAACTGCTAATCCACTACGGTTATAATTTAAACCTAATCTAATCTCCCAACACATATTCAACTCGGATATTAAACGGTCTTGACGATTAACCACAAAAATCACGAATAATTGGCATCGCATCGTGTCGCAATACTTCTCAGATTTAATTTCACACCAACAGCAAAGTGGAAATCTCGCGAATTACAACCCCACAATTTGAAATCAACTGGATAATAAACCCTAATTGCTCTTATCAAGGCAGAGGATGGGTAAGTGAAGACTATAACCTCATTTTGGAGAAAAGTGAGGGCTTTTTAGCCCACCTTAGGGGCATGGGGCGTGCGGGAAAGAACTAAGAAACTCTCTTGTCTTCGCACACAATTTACTGATGCGACGCATACTTTACGATTTGTGGCCCAAAGCGAAAAACAATTAATCTCTTTGCCAAGGTGAGGTTAATAAAAAGAAAAGAAAAGGGCATTAAAGTCTGTTTGCAACAGTCGAGTCGAGTTGACGTTCGGAGTGACAGTCGACTGTCAAATGCTAGGTGTCTGAATTTTCATCCAATACACGAACAAAGCGTTAAGCTTATAAATAAATGAAGATTTAAGCTGTGCACGTCACTCCAAAGTCTAAACTGCCACACAAACTACAACGAGTGTAGTGCGATGCCATCGGATATGGGATGCACTTTGTATAAACAGTCGCATCTTTATTCCAATAATATAATCTTTTTTACCCTCTCTCTCTCTCTCTGCATTCAACAAGGTTGTTTATATCAAATTGCTTTTATTTTTAGTGGCTTTTATGTTTCTTTCTATTTTTAAAAATAATTTTGAAACGTTTAAATTCATTTACGCTAAGTGCTGTATTTTTTGTTTTTTAAAAAAAAATTAAATTTGTTTAAAATATGCAAATTAGTCACGATTTACCTGACTTGAAATTTGATCAGTTCAAAAACGACTTCCCGTTTAAAATTTTAAAATAAATAACTTTAAAATCGTGATTAACTTACAATTTACTGTGTAAAAAAATTGAACCAATAAAAAAAGAAATTCTAATTTCAAAGATGATTGATGAGATCCAGTGAGAATTCAAAGAACCCTTAAAAATATTTTTAAAAAATCCAGTTATCTTAAAACTTCTGCTATTTAACACTACAAACAACATTTAAAAACTATATTTTTTTAAATTTAAAAAAATATATAAAGAGAAAGAAAGGAAAAAAAATATTCCCACGCAAACTTCAAAAAACTTTTTTCATAACTTGACATTACTTTTACATGAGTTGGGTGTATGTGCACACGTCACTTCCCACCCATCAGTTAATTACCCCCTGCCTCATATTTTATCCCTCCCTCAACTTTATGCAGTAGTTCACCCCCCTCAGTAAAAGGTCAAAGAAATCGCTCATCAAGTTTACTGAGTCAAGTTTATACACAGAGGCAGTTTGACATGACAGATCATTAATATCAAAACTCGTATGGGCGGATCGAGACTATAGGTGGCATTAAATTCACTTTTCATCGTAATGGCTTAATACTTTAATCTTTGGTTAATCGATAATTTACACGTTTAATTTTTCGGTACTTCTTCCCCGGTGGTTTCCCTCTCGTGCCGGCATCGCATTCTGGTCCAAACATATCTCATGTGTGTGTATTTTAGACCCCACCTTGCGGCTTTTATTAGAAACCATAGAAACACACCTTTTTCCACCTCCCACGATGACTCGAATACGCCTTCTTCTTCGAGTGCAAAAGGACAAATGATGTTTTCTCAGCTCGGTCAACTTGGTCAAGCTGTGGGATGTGACAGCGAACTTCTAAATGATCAACCCCCTGCCTCAGTTGCTGTACAAAGAAATCACATAAGAATGCTTTACTGCCAATGAATTTTATCCGTATGGCAATTGAAAATAAATTTACTTCTAACGGTTACAGTATCATTTTGAATTTGCAGAAGCTTAAAACTAGGGATGACAGATTTTCAAGTATTATTTAATTTTTATTGGGTTACCGTAACTAAAGAAACAGTT
>JAQFZO010003233.1:0-10355 GCA_034695885.1 Geophilus flavus | reverse complement strand
TGACCAGTGTAATTTAAAATTCAACAACAGATTTACTGTGAATATTTTTTTTGGGAATCCCGTTTTTGGCGCAGTGAAAGTTAAGGGCCTACATATTTGAGGTGGATTGACCTATATTTTCAAACAGATCATAATTCCATGTAAACACCCTTCCACAGTTCCACATATTATTTAGATATTTCTTATGAAATTCTGATGTCACATACTGTTTCACCCCCTACCTTGGTGTCTAATTTTTATTTAACATGGCGACCACAATGCATTATGGGTAAACTTCAGATTTGTATCACACGCACTCTGACGTTATATGTAATATCAGATAATCTTGGTGCATGTAAACGGAACTGATTTTTAACCAAATTTTCTTCTGGAGAAACTATATCTAGATAAAGTATGCCATGTAAATGTAATAATTAATTGTTGTTGATTACAATGAAATGGAAATTTCAGAAAACCTTTTACTTATGACAATGGTATCCAGATCAGATGTGAACTACAGTATTAACAGATCTGAAATTGGTTTGATCTAGTTGGTTCAATTAAATTGGATTTAACATTAATAACAGCAGTGAGAACTTTATGTATGTATGTAACTTATTGGATCTGAAACTTTTTCAGTCTTCATTGGATTCACAGAAGATCTGTTTGACTCTAAAACTGATTCAACTTGATCTGATGGATCTAAACTTTTCTGTAAGGAAAATTTACCCACAGATCAAAGTAGTCCCATTTTACTTGACTCATATAGTAAAAAAGGTGTAACTAATAATGTACAGTGTATCTGAAGTCAAAGGTTCAAAACAAAGTTACAAAACTTCCGTCTGTCTATACAGTATATATCATGTGATTCATTTGAGCAAAGCAAAAGCATTAAAAACAGATTTTCTCTTTAAAATGCGAAAGATCACGAAAGATTATCATGGTGAAGATGCGATCGGATCCACTCGATTTGAATTTAATTTAACAACTGAATAGAATTTGATTGCCTACTCCGCCTAATAAATTAATAAACTATTCGAACTGCGGACTGTCAACTTAATAAACACCAGCTGCATTCAAAAACTAAAACTAAAATTATGTTTTGAGTTTTAGACGTCACTTTGTTTGTTCACATTAGCTGAGAATTAATGAGTACAAGTGACGTCTAAAACAATAAACTCAAGTAAAACGCAACTTTATTTTAGTTTTTGAATGCAGCTACTGAATCGGTAAATTTATCGACATGTGTTGACCAGGTGTGTGTGTTACTAATAACTTGAGAAACAGACAACACATTGCAATTCTGAAAACTGCAATGTATGAAAAGCCCGTGTCCAGGAGGTTCGTGTGACGGATTTTCCTAACTTGTACAGTAAGTGCAATTTGATGAAATAATGCATGTGCATGTTTAAAAAAATTTCAGGAACTAATCGTACCTAATGGTTTGTTGTTTTTTCTTTATTTGACTTCTTGTGCCTGAGGCCATGACAATGTTAAATATATGTATCTATTTTTGTATTCCGATGTTGTACACGTAAAACCAAAATTGGTTAAGTAATATCAGAAATCTGTATAATGATTGCTGGAACTGATAAAGAATGAAATCTACCGTTCTAAAATGTCGTTTTGTGTTTGTCTGTTGCTAAGAAATTATTGACAAAATGGGAAAAAATTTGTACTCATTCGTGTCGAACCGTAACCACCCACAATCACCGTACAAAAACCGTTGTTTCGACCAAGAATTATGCATAGGTACATTTTGGCTCTATTTTTACTTTTCCAATTCTGAACGCATTTTTCTCTATTACGGTACGGTACATTAATTGTACATTAAAAAATAAAAATTAAAAAAAAAAAAACATTTTCAACAATTTTAATTTAATTATTTTCACGTTTAACGTTTTTACATGCATTGAAAACACCATTCAAAATTTTTGCTTTGATTTATGTACAAGAATTAACCAATAATTTTAAGAAGTAGTTTTCGGTAATCACCAGATGTATCATCTGCAACTGCTTCAGCTAACTCTTTTCCATACATGTCTCGATATCTTTCCTTGATACTTTGTAAATCTAACTGAAAAAGTGTAAGAAAATAATTAGTTTAATTTTGGTTTCATATATACGGTATTATGGAAAATAAAAAAACCAAAAGTACAGTTGTGAACAAAAAAATCTTCAGTTCCGGTGATGAGAACTGACGTCATATTACCTTGAGTGACCAATCAGCTTTGTTACTCAAGGTAATATGTCGTCAGCAGTACTGAACAAGATTTAATTGTCCACAACTGTACAAGTAAACAAAGGTAGAAAAGAAACTTGTAAAACTGTATCTCAGTTGCGCGTAAAGAATCGACAAGTTTACTGTACGTAATTCAACTTTTCAAATGATGCCTATGATGGGATGTTTTTTCCAGTTTTACATCGCATACTAACTTCACACAAAAAAATTTGGAGCTGGTAAAAGTGTGAACATTGACAAATACTGTAACATGAACACCACTTCGACTGGATCTACAGTATCTATACTTTAAATCCACCCGCTCTGAAACTCGTCATCAATCATCACTTTTCAGATCTCTGTTCCGTTCATCTGCTTCCTATACAGACTTGTGTGAGATGTTGGTATGCATATTCACTGGGAAGTGGAAGTATAAAAGTAAATAGCGAAACAAACGACAATTAGAACTGTAAAAACGACTGTGGATTTTGGCTCGGATATATTAAGAGCTTACCAGCAAAATGTGTCATGTGCATACGTATATAGTTTGTCATTACGGTACCGATATTTCACGCAAGGATGCATGAATTAATACATCTTTCATCTCTACGTATTTGGAAGTACATTTCACAGATTACAATTTTTATTATGATTTAGAAGAAATGATTGAAAATACTTTTTAACTAATTGACAGCAAACAATTATTTTGTTCTAATTTTGACTTAATCTACAAGTTTTAGAATTTACGAGAGAAAAATTTGGAGAAGCTGCAGTTAAACAATTTTGGAATCACACTTGTAAGATTTGGGGATGCAAACGTATGGAACTCGAATCTGGCGTAAAAATTATACTCCACATTGGAAAAAATGAATCTGACTTCCTGCGAGCAGGAGCCAAAGTTGTAAGTACAGAATTGGAAAATGACTGGATGGAATTTAATTTTTTGTTGCGATCGATTAATACGCGGGTCTCCCGTAATACATAGGTCTCTAATAAAGCGCGGGGAAATTTTAATTCTGCAAATAGTGCGCGGGTACACTATTAGAAGAGTTACGGTTGCTTAATTTGCTGTTTATATATATATATATATAAATAAACATTTTAGAGCACTCCGGATAGTAAGAGTAATCTCCCTTCCCAATCCCATAAGTAGACCTTCTGATTTTGATGTAAAAATGCAATTTACTCTGCTGTGAAATCAATTTTTATGACGATTTTATGCAATACCTCAGATCGACTGATGATAATTCTAATAAGTGATGCATCATCTGTTCCCGGTCCTTTCATCGTATCATGCAACCTCTCTGCATAAAAACCATGAAGATCTTTAATACTTTTCACTAAAGATAATGATAAAAATTCACAATTAAAACAAAAACTTATTAAATTATAATTCAATTTTTACCTAAAGCACTGTAACCGTTTAGGGTATCTCCGCTGAATTCCTTAGCAAGATCCTCTTCGATTTCACTTCCAGTCAACTCCTGATATTTTTCAAAAGTAAGTAGTAATTGGCCATAATTTTTTGCAGCTAGCACAGAATTGAAAAATGATTCATCAGTGCCCATTCTACCAACTCCAGCCTAGAATAAGGGTAAAAATGAATGAGTCGGTTAATGAAATGCTATTTTTAACTGTCACTTCTTTCAATTGATTTGCATCTTCAACAGCTTGATCTTCATTAATTTCAACCGATTCGTCTCGACCGCATGATAATAGTGAGCGAATTAAATCCTTGAAATCACCACTCAATTCATCCTTTAAGTCACTTTCCAAGTCATTCTTGTATTCTAATTTAAAAAAGAAAATATTGTAATTGGTACTATACAGACACAAACGACACTCCAATTAAATTATGAGGCTAAAGAGCTTGTGCAAGGAAAATATAAAGTTATTATTAAAATTAACGCATAAAAACCTGGACCAATAGGGTTGTCCAAATGTGCTGAAACGTAGGCATTTGTTTGCATGAAGTTTGCGTAACTTACATCTAGAGTTTCAACGTTTGCATAGGAATGATTTCCGAGATTTCGCAATTTAATGAATGATTGTACAAATTCACACCAGACCAACACGTGAAGCCTAACCCAAAAATACATGAAGTGATGTATTTCCGAAAAGCTCAACGTGGAAATGAGGGTCTCCGAAAGTTAATTCAAGATTATAAATGATTTTCAAAGATTTTTAGGATGTTTTAAAAAAAATTTGAGAGAGCACAACTGGGCCAACCACTTTTGGATCACTTCCTGGGCTGACCGGTCGCAACCGATATCATTCCATGGCAGAAGAGTGGAATTGTCATGTATCATATTTTTTTCATTTGTTTAACGGAATTTTCAGCTTAATCGGTTTTGAGGTCAAAGATTTGGGATTTTCATGGGATTTTTGGAGCCCGTCGGCGAGATTCTCATGTATGTCAGGCCCCTTGCCAGCAATCCCAAACTTGTATTGCTTTTACATGGGTAGTGGGAACCATTATTTATTTTAATTTATCCCTGGTGATTGCCATTATATTTAAAAGATTCATAGAACTATCTCCTAATCAATCATTATAATTGATTAATGATTAGTTACATTTAGTATTGTGCTTTTAAGTTGTTGTTTATACTCACTCTCTTGATAAATGTTTTTGATAGCTGTTATTTCCTGAAACAGTGTCAATTATTCAGTCAATCAATTTCATGTGAAAAAGAATGATCTTAGATTTCAGATATAGCATTCTGTTACTATAAAAAATGCACTTACATTATTTTTATGACTACATATAATGTCAATAATGCACCATTCATCAGTACCCAAACCCTGAAAATAGACACATTTGACTTGGCAAAAAATTGTTGCACATAATAAAACACATGAATTCAATATATAAAAACACTCCTAAATTTCAAATTTAAATTTTGTCAATATGAAATGTGTAATTAAAAAATTAACTTGTATCATCATAGCCAACAATTACTACAAATTTGGTATTAAACCCAGAGAGGGCAGCAATGAAGCTTCAAAGAGCCATGAAAGGAATTGGAACTGATGAGAAAGTTCTCATAGACATCTTGGGAGGTTGTGCTAACTTCCAAAGACAAGAAATTAAAAGAAAATATAAAACTATGTATGGACGGGTGAGATGAAAATGACAAAAAAAGTATATTATAAAAATTAGTAATTCCTATCATTACAAATGCAGGATTTAAGTGAAGATTTGAGAGCCGAATTAGGAGGGAATTTTGAAGATGTTTGTCTCGCTTTGCTCAGTCCAATTGCAGAATATTTAGCTGATTGTCTGTATGAAGCAATGAAGGTAATTTTATGTGTTTTCTTTTATTATTTATTTACTTTTATAATTTCTTAAAATCAATAATTTGGTTCCACTATACACTGTACATTAAGTAGGTTAATTTTCCGCACGCAATTTTTTCTTTGTCATCCTATTGACATACTCATTTAGAGAAAAAAATCGTTCACATAAACTCACAATTGTAGTTCCGTGAAAAATTAGTGTTTTAAGATGACTAAATACAATTTTCAAATTTTTAAATAAAATTGTAAACATATTTTTTTTGCATGAAATACTAAGGACAAATTTATGGATTAATTTATTTCTGAAATTTAACTACCTACCAGCAAATTTGCATTATTTTTAGTGGTCATAAATATTGATTATCTATATTTCTTTCATATTTAAAACTTTTATTATTTTTCAAGTTAATTTGAAGGTTTTTCTCAAATTATTTATTGTGTCCTTCCATAATGCTGTTAAAAGCTCAAATTTTTTTGATTACTGTGTGATTTTTGTGATCTTATTGAACCATAAATTAATACTTGAAAAAAATTGTAGTGCCTTGTGATTGACAATTATAGAAAAAAAATTCACTGTAACTATATATTTTTTCCCTTCCCTTCCTCCCTACTATTGTGTAAAATTGTGTTAAATCAATATCACACGTGCATGAAACTGATCTTTATTTAACTTCCCTGAAATTTCTAACATATAATTTATAGTTAGCCGTATCACGTTATATGGATTTTATGGGCGTCAATTAAAATGTGAAGCAAATTTCTCATGGAAAGTATTTAAGAAAATAAAAATATTAACTTTCTATCTGTTAGTATAAAGTGACAATTCTATTAATAAATACTTAGTAACTAGGAAAACTATTTTCTAATCTTAAAAATAACTTAGAATGCCTTAAAATTAAATGTTTATATGAAAATAAGATTAAGAAAGTTACAGTAAATTATACCTTGCCATACACAGCAGCCATCCTTTCAACACCCAACCTGGTGGAATTCAGGGGAAGTAATAATTGATTCCCATTACTTTTTTTTCTATTCTTGGATTGGTTGTCTACTAGGTCAGACACAATATAAATAAAAATATTGATTGAAATTTAAGCTTAATCATTCCTAAATATTTGTAAATATTTTTCATTATTTTATTGTATTATTTAAAAATAATTAATTTAAATTTTACATCAGCAAAGTTTCCTAAAGTAGCATTTCATTGTGATACAGTATATCAGCAATAGATGGTACTGTGCAATATCTAAATATTTAATCAGCTGATTGCGCAACCACTGCAACAAGTGCAGTTTTATAGCACACTGATCCTGGGTAAAAAATGTGAGTACAAATGCATTTTTAAAAGATAAAAAGTTATTAAATTCTTATTTATTATTTAAGGCCACAAAAATCATCTTCAAAGCCTAGAATTGGCATTCTAGGTGCTGGCATAATAGGAGTGGCTTGTGCTGATAAAATCTCTAGAGAATTCCATGATGTTAATATCACTTTAATATCTGACAAGTTCTCACCTTACACAACTGGTGATGTGGCAGCTGGGTTATGGGGTGACTATTTATCAGGAAGTGATCAATCACAAGAGAAACTGCAGTTTGTTATTTGATTAACGTTTTATTATACTTTTCTACTTTTAATTGTAATATATTTTTTATCATGTGAAGTAAGTGGCTTAAAGAATCTTATGAAGCCAAAGAACAGCTGTACTATGGTCTAGAGTCTGCTTTTGCTGGTGTCACTCAGTTATCTGGATACAGAATTGATAAAAAGTCTTATGTAATTTATTTTTTATTGTACTTTTACAGTATAACTAAAATAAAATTTATCAATTTTATTTTTTAATTTTATATGTTTAGGAACCCACATCTTGGAAGGATATTGTGCATGGGTATAGACATTTGGAGCAGGATGAATTGAAGCAATATGGTGATGATTACACGTATGTTACAATTATTTTAAAGGAAATTTGGAATTATTTAAAGCTTATTACTATTTTCTTGTTGCAGCTATGGCTTGGGTTTCATAAGTTACACTGCTGAATGCCCAAAATTGTTGCCTTATTTGACAAACCAGTAAGTCATTTTATGCATTTTACAATTTTTAAAGATTAATTAGCAATATTTTCCTTTAGTTTTGCTCAGAGAGGAGGAAAGATGTTTAAATTCAAAATACAAAAGTTGAATGAAGTAAGTAATTCATGGAACTCTAATGAATGAACAAAATAAAAAATAAATTTTTTGTCAGTTAATTGGAAAATTTGATGTTCTTGTTAACTGTACTGGAATTAATGCCAATGAAGTAGTCCCAGATCCGTCAGTAATTCCAATAAGGGGCCAAATAATGAAAGTATACCTTTCCAAGTATTTCCTATTATTATTTTTTTAATGTTTAAAACTTTAGGTGAAAGCACCTTGGGTGAAAACATTCTTAATGGACGATTGTAAGGGGAATTACATAATTCCAAAGTACAAATTATCACTATTTACAACTGTATGGATAAAAAAAGAATTAATTTTTATTTAAACTTTTAGTATTGATTCAGTAATCCTTGGAGGAACAAGTCAGCGTGGAAATTTCAGTTTGGACGTCGATAGCAAAGATGCTCATAAGATATGGCATGGTTGTAATAAATTACTTCCCAGCATTAAGGTATTTAATTTTAATAGTTTGTTTGTGCAAGGGGTTTTCCATCATAAAGCTATAGTTATACTCTGTAAATTGCAGCTCTGGCTTTTGCATCAGCCTAGTATGCCTTGTATACCTACTGTGTATACAAGACTTGGAGATTCAAAGAACTCGAGATAAATGTGTTATACGTTATAACTATTCAGAAATGACTAGGGAAAACTGCCCTTTATGATTTTCTATTTAGCTCAATAAGTTTAAATGAAATATTTTTTAAAGCATGCAAATATTCTGAGCCAGCATGTTGGTTTGAGACCTGGTAGACATTGTATTCGATTGGACAGAGAAACATTAAAATCCGGTGGTGATAAAATGGAGGTAAATAACCAAAAAAATATGAATAAAATTCAATTTTACAAATTTTAATATGAATTTTTTTAATATGAATAGGTCATTCACAATTATGGCCACGGTGGATGCGGCATTTCCGTAGCGTGGGGATGTGCCTCTGAGGTGGCAACGAATCTGAATGAATTTTTCAGAAGTGGTCATTCAGACTCACCAATTTCCAAACTCTGATTGTAATGATTTTGCAATGATATGATAATTTGTTACAATTTGTTGTTATTTACCATTTGGGTATAAAATATGTAATTAACTTTTATTACAATTATATTCATGATTAATTTATGAATGGCATACAAATTACACGGTATACACAGCACATATGTAGATCATAAATAAAGTTTGATCGATAGATAGAACTTTAGTACGTACTACGTAACTCGTATCAGCTTCATGCTCTTCTTAGAAATGATGGATGAGTTTTATGAGGATTACTCTGTAAAACAGCAATAAACGACAATACTCAACAAAAACAAGATAATCTTCAAAATATCCTCTCAAATTGCAACAGTCATTTATTAAAGCGAATAAATGAAAGAAGCGCAGGTGCTCCAATAGGGACAAATGCGACTGGTACATATAAATTCCCATCCTTTCTGGGTCTGGTGGCTGTACCGTAATACTTCCGAGTCTTGCCACAAGTCAGCTTCATTACATTACACAACAAATACATTGCAGTGAAGTGTTGTCTTACTCAGGTTCGGGTTCAGGATCAGGACTAACGAAGTAAAAAATAAAAATACCAATTTCAATGAATTACGTACATTTATTTCTTTGTTTATGAAATACATTTATTTAGTACAAAAATTATACTACTGTACAGATCTATAAAGGAAGGTGAGTTTAGTACTACTAAAAATTACAGTAAAAACCCATTACTTATTTAACTAATGTTTATTTAGTGCCTAAGATTGTCTTTGTCATTCCTCCGTCAACAGGCAGAGCGACACCATTAATATACGAGGCTGCATCCGATGCAACAAACAAAACCGCATTGACGATGTCAGAGATCTCTGCATTTCTTCCCATGGGATTATACTTGCTGAATGCCACGCCGACTGCGTTCCCATATCCAGCCTTCGCATGCCACGCCGGATTTTCGACATAACCAGGGTTGATTGTGTTGACTCTGATCTGTTTTTCACCCAACTCCAAAGCAAAACATTCGGTGATCATCATCACTGCCCATTTTGACGTGCTGTAACCAACAGCTCCAGGAAACTGTCATAAAAAATTATATTTTTAATTTTTAAATCATTAATCAATAGAAATACAGGGTTTCCCATGTAAACTGATTTTCCCATTTTGACCTTGAAGATCATTTTCATGGTTATTCTAATATTAACTCTTAAACTATGCATTGTAGCTACCTAGTTCCAATTAGAAAGTTGTAGATCATCTCAAAATTAGCTTAAAAATGATCTTATATTTCATATCCTTATGGAAAAATTTGAATAAAACAAAATTAAAGTTACTTAAAACATGACAAAAATACAAGACGTTCATTGCAATTAAAAGGATAAATAAGAAAAAAAATTACAAAACTGCCCCAATCACACAAACATTTGCTGGAATTAAATTCATTCACCATTGGGCCATGGTCCAATAACCTAAAGAGTATAATAATTAATTAACTTACAGTCTACAACTTTTGGCCAAGTGGGAAAATCAGTTTATTACATACATGGGACACTTGTATAAAACTCACAGCTTTCATGCCAATCCCCGACGATATATTGACGATATTCCCCTTGGTTTTCGCCAGATAGGGCTCACAGAGTGACGTCATTAGCACCAACGCTCTGCAATTCACGTTCATCTGCTCGTC
>JAQFZO010003232.1:0-10356 GCA_034695885.1 Geophilus flavus | reverse complement strand
CACAATTTGCAACAGGCGTGTTATGACGTCATAGGGTCATGTGACTGACGACCACACTAGAAGATCTTGATTTTTAGTAGTGATTTTACACTGCTTATAGTGGATTAAAAAAATTGAAACTAATTGTGAGTACTATTTTAATACTGAAGTTTCATCTGCATACATTTCATGGCATTTTAAAATCGTTGCACTAACCCTTTAACAACAAAATAGCATTGTGCGCATGCTCAAGCACTGCCATCTGATGAGCAATGAAAAACCTAAACAATAATCATTCTGATTCCATTATTTTATGTGCACAAAACTGACAAAAGATATAAACAACTCAATTCAGCCCTGAAAATAGAACAAATAATCCCGAGTCATTATTTGTTTATATTTCAGTTGTCAAATAACAAGAGGAATAATAAAAATACAAAGAACAGTATTGTTCACATCCTTTACATAGAATTATCATAAATAAACTTACAATTATAAAAGAAAAATGTTTTATGCAAACTAACAAATTTAAATTACATAAAAGAACAAAGGGGTGCTTCTAACTCAAATTAAAGCTATTTTTAAAACAACAGATGTCCATAAACTCTAAAATCCCTTACCAACAAAAAATGAAATAAAAAAAAAAAAGGATGATTTGTCAAACAAGATTTTTTTTAAAAGAAACTTGAGAAATTTAAAGAAATAAAAACCACCAAGACATTAAAATGACATTACAGTCACTCCCCATTAAAGGATGGAAAAAATCACAGGGGAAAAAAATAAAGAAAAATGAAAAGAATGAATAGGAGTCCAATATGATGGAGGTTATTATTGGATGAAAAGAATTTCAATCAATCCTCTTTAAACTTAATCCATTGAATGGACTCATTTTGATTGCTGATGAAACCAATTGTCCATTAAACCCAATTAAAGTGTGCAATAATAGTCAATTTCATTATGAGCATTAAATGCCACGGTTAATTAAAAGAGTGATAACGCTTAAAATGTGAGAAGAAATTGGTGATTTCATCAAACACAATAACAGTTGAACTTTTACACCATACAAAAGCATTGCAAATCCAAAAGCCTAAAATTTACACGTTTAAAGTTACTAAAAGCTATTTCAGAAGGGCAAAGGTAAAATATGAAAGCACGGTATGACACGTGATCACAATCAGCCAATAGCAGACTGTAGGAAGATAATAAGAATAAGTGATAAGTCACTTATTTTTTCAAATTGAATGCAGTTAATGATGGCTATAAATTTCACTTAGACACATCATCAATTTAAATTTTAGTCACTTTTCATTCAGCCACTTTTAAAACTAGAAAACAGCTATGGTTTTTTAATCACTTTAAAGCATAAAAGAAAGACTTTTGGATTTCGAGTGCTTAGAATAGACATTGAACGGGCTTTAAATACAAATTTTAGACTATTTAGCCAGTAAATGAAGTGTCTAATGATTTTTGTAGCCACTTCTATTTCCAGTGATTTTTGATGGTTACACTACTGCACTGTAAAGTAAATCCAAGTGGCTAAAAAAATTGTTACACTTAATTCTGCTGAATTTAGTAGCAAGAGTGTCTAATTTTTACACCTATAGCACAAATTAGAACCTCAAATGCCTTTATTTTATGATTTTAAAGTGACTAAAAAGTGTCACCGTTTTGTAGTTGTTTTAGTGACCGTAATCGAAGAGTGACTAAAATTTATATAAATGATGGTTAAATTAATGAGTTTAAATTAATAATGAGTGAAATTTAAATCGATGGTTAATTGCTAAATTTAATAAAAATTTAGCAATCATTGATTTAAATTCTAGTCACTCTTCAATTACAACGTCTAGAAAACGGCGACACTGTTTAGTCACTTTAAACGCCTATAGATCAGACAAAAAGAATTACAGTGTATGTTTTTCCAACTTTAAAAATTGCTTTTCTGTTTGTTTCCCAATTTTCTAAGTTGATGATCTCATACACAGGGATACAGGGGCTGCATACTGGTATCATTACAGACGAAAAAGTTAACCAAAGAAAATTGCAAGGCAAAAAAATTGCATTTTGAGCAAAGAATAGCATCCTTATTACAAATACACTCTGCGAGAGCTGAAACCTGACATACTCTAACGAAAAAAGGAGTTGTAAAACTAGATACTTGACCTTCTTACCACGAATGTTTTGAATAACAAAAGTGGCAAGCGAAGCCACATGGGGCCATACCATTGCTGAATAAAAATATTATGGCTTTGAAATGGTATGAAGATGCGCATGCAAAACCAGTATATGTTGCTAGTGAGACATTTATTATTAATGGTCTCGTATGGTAAAAATGTATAACGGTTGATGCCATGAAGAGGCATAAAGTTTCGAGCAACTTTTAGTTACATTGTACTATATAGGGTCAGTGATTCCCAGCCTGGGTTTATCAGGAAGATGTTGCACCGAGGGATCCGTAGGATCTACAAGGAAGTCAGAATTCATCTCGTCAAAATTTATCTTCCCTGCAATGTCGCTTGGTCTGAATGTAAAGCCAACGCGTAATTGAATAATCCATTCAGAGAATTTACAATATTTTTTATTCTTTTTATAAATAAATTTGACGTTGAGGTTAGAAATCGGTTGCTATACATTCCCGCTGTAATATTGTCATGTTGCTATGCCATCAATGTGACAGAGACTTAAAAATTTAAATAAATGAAAAAAAATGAAAATGAAGGTTAATTTTATTGATTTCAGGGTTGTTTTTTTAGAATAGCAGTGCTACCTACAGTACCACATCTGATCTGGACCAAAATTGATGGCCTGACTAAACTCACCATGCTGAACAACCCTAGCTAGCATGTTTGCACTTGTAAAGGTAAACTCATTTATCCAGACATGAATAACTGAGTAAACAGGAAAAAAAAGTACTGTATCCAGTAAGGAGTAATTCACATTTTAAACATGGATGTTGTAACAGATAAACAGTTTGAATTGATAGTTACTTGCTTTCACATCTATAATGGCCTCCTTGCAGAATCAAATTGCAGTAACGATGGGGGAAAGGGATCAAATGAGTGCCTTCAGCTCACACAGGGAATCAAGCATCAGGAGAAAAAAAGGAAGAATCAAACATCAGGAGAAAAAAGAAATATAACCATGGGTAGAAACAGAATTAACAACTATTTTATTAACAATAATGAGGCACCCGGGAGCAAGATACGGTTACATCTCCGGCACTTACGAAAATATACCTTACCCCCCGAATTAAATATTTTGAATAAATTCAAATTAATTTTTATTTGGTGAAAAAATGAAAGTTACGTATTTAGTCGACATGTTAAAATATTTTCGAGATTTTTTTTTTGAGATATTATATCTTTTATCTGTTAAGATGAGCTTAAGTGAAGAAAAATTTCTTTCTCCACTGACGTGTTACTGGAATCGCTAATATTGTTTTTGAAAGTTCAGAAAGTTCAGGAAAAACGACCCTGTTTTTGCTTCAATATTTCCCGTAAGAAAATATTTCAAGGTCGATAGTATCAATCTTGAAATATTTTCTTACGGGATTTCCTTCGCCTCTACCCATTTTACGGTGATTGTTTGATTGAATATTTCGAAAACGGACGATTGTTTGAAGTCAGAGAGTTTATTTGTTCGTTTTATTGAAAAATTTAATTCACATTTTTTTCATTTTTATTCTTAATTCCAAACCGAAATTAACCGAAATTAACCGAAATTCTTATTTCGTTCCGGTTACGTTTTCAGTTTCTTAATTTTAATATAATTCGGTTCGGTTTCGGTTACGGTGCGACCAAAATTTCGGTAAATTTCGATTTTCGTTTCCGTTCCTGTTCCGGTTCGTCTCTCTAACTGGTGGTGTTATAAGGCTAAAATCATAAATCATGATCAAAATATTTGATTTCTTTAAGTAATTAAAAAAATTACAAGTTTTTCCACCAAAAAAATAAAGTAAAACATATTTTAAAAGGTTTTTCAAGGTTCTTAAGGTTCCTTAGCCAACCTTTGACACGCATCAAGACATGTAACACGGTTATATGATTAGTTTTGCGGATCTTGTCATCACATTTATTACCTTGCATCAACATACATTCATGAGGTAAAAAAAATTCTTTATAGTCTGTCAAACAAGATTCTCCAACTAAAAAACGTAGAAAACCACTACACCAGATCCAAAAGTTCAAACGGAAAACTTCTATTTCAATGGACTACACGAAAGTTTAACGGAGTGGCTAATGCATGACTGGAGGGCGCAAGAAAACATGCAGTGAAACCAAAACTGATGCAGTTGGTCCAGCATAAAAATTTCCGCATTTGCTTTGTTAATTTTTCCACTTCCTTGCACTTGTAAATGGGTAAAGCGAGTAACACGAAGCAGATGATTTTATTTGAAAACAAGAAGAATTTTTTCTTCAATTGTCTCTTAACTCGCTTCTTGTACCGTATAAGTAATGCGGACCGAGCTCAAGTAACAACATCAATAAACAACTAAAATAATCCAATATCAGCCACGTACAGTACAAACAACTCTAATAGATCATTTGGTATGTACAGTACTTGGAGTGCATGAAAAGTAACAAAATTAACCTTTTAAAAAATGTTTTACTTATTTTTTTGGTGGAAAAACATGTAATTTTCTTAACTACTTAAAGAAATCAAATATTTTGATCATGATTTATGATTTTAGCCTTATAACACTACCAGTTATATATAAGATGATTTAAAAACCGACTGTTAATAACTCATAGAGTAGATACAACAGATTCAAAACCTCACTGCGCATGTCCGCATCATAAGTTATATAACATTACACACGAAATTCAGTCATAAGTCATTTAAATCTTTTTGGATATTTATATACAAATAAAAATGCAAAATTTAATATTTATATTAAGTTATAAATTGATAAATTCACAAACTAGTGAAAATACAGGTTTGGTTTTTGGTTACATGTGTATTGTCGTTAATTATTTATTTTGATGAATTCTCAGTTCTTTGCATGCGATTCGAATTTAGTTTCGAAGAAATTTGGTTTCGTTGCACGCAGTTCTGATGAGTTCTATCGATGCCTCACAAAAGAACTGTAATTGGCTTCTTTCCAAAAGAATAATGAATGAAAAATGTGTTGTTAAATCATTTTTTAAGTTCAAAGAACTCTTTTCACCCGAACCCATGTTTTTGCATTTATTCGGTTCAAAACGCTAAAAGCATTTGCCTTTAAATTAAACCACTATATTTTCTGCATAACGCAAACATTTTAGCAATTAGCCAATGAAACTTCTTTTCTTGACAGGCTATTAATTAAATCACAATCCCCCATTCATGCACACCATCACATCTGCTTTTAACTTTAAAATTTGGAAATTTTCAGAAACAAACTGCAGTTAAACCTCGTTAATCCCAACTCCAAGGGGATGGAAATTTGGGTCTAATTAAGTGGTGGTCGAATTGACCCAGACCGCAATAAATTATGCAATTTTTATTGCTGTAATCTGATTTTTTTTTCCTTCAAATTTTATTTGCGATTTTCTTTTTTAGTTTCTATAATGGTTTCCAGTTAGCACATGTTTCCGGAAGAAAAAATTGAAAAAATAAATAAAAGGATACTGCATATGGTCTTACTCATCACATATTTGTTATTGACTTTAAGTGAAACTGGCGCCAACTGCGCATGTGCTTATCTCTGCTGTTAAACAGCCTGATTGGCTGGTATTACAGTACAACTGTGCATTCAAAAAGATCACTTCTTTTCACTGATCCTTTATATGGAGGACAAAGTGACTTATTTCAAAATAGTGAGTTGCGCAGGTTTTCTTATAGTTATAATACAAGAGAGAATCAAAAAGTAATTGAGTAAATTTTTTACAGCAAAACTGTCATGTATTGCAAAAATCATTACATACATTTTAAACAGTAAAGTGAACATTGATCTACTTCTCAACATAACTACCATTAACATTGATACATTTGTTTGAACGAGACACAGCTGTTTTCACCTCACTGTCGCTCTGGAAGCGTGTGCCAGCAAGGTGTTGCGTCAAAGGTCAAACAAGTGATAGAAAATCAGAGGGCACCAGATCTGGACTGTAGGCTGGATGCTGTAGGAATTCCCACTTTCAGGACTGCAGAAACCTGACCACACTCCGGATCTCCATTCTCCACAGTCACGAACGTCTCCAGCGTACCCGCCATTTTGGAACAGCTGTAGCTCAGAATGCAGAAAGCGTACACAACTTCCTTTCTGGGGATAAGGGGAGAATTAGATGCTGTTCAAAATTTCGATTTTTGCAAATGCATGACAAGTTTTTTTGTGAAAAATTTGCTCAATTACTTTTTGATTCTCTCTCGTATAATCTGTAACTCTGATTTTCTGGCTTTTATTTTTGTAAGAGTGAGGCTATTTCGATTGAGGTCCGTAGGAATACCCATTTCACAAAGGATTGGCGATTCAGATTTCAGACGGACGTTAGATTTTTGAAACAAAATGTCTGTCGAAATACACTGTTTTTATAATTCTTACACTATTTATATTTTGATCATCCTTTTAGTTTTAGATAGTGTAATAAAGTTAGAATTATAAAATAGTGAAGCTAGAAAAACAGCTACACGTTATAAGTATTCGATAACTTTATAAGGAAACCCTTGTGCGCAAACTCTCCAGTGCAACTGTTGAACTATGCCACAAAGGCAAAAAATCAGTATGACAGCTTATACATTAGCTGCAGAGTATAACTTTATAACAGAAAATCTCCATGCACACTAGTGACTAGTCAAGCAAATGCTAAAAATCTGTTTGAATTATCCGGGATTTATCTATACAGACAAATTGAAGAAATTTCGCTGGATCACATAAGGCTCTAGCCAGTTAGCAAATCAAAAAAATCCCTCAAAAAAAAAAAAAAGACAGAAAAAAAGCTTCTAAAATACTCCCTAGAGGAATCAATGTGGCTGGGACACATCCCCTGCACCTTCAACACTATCAAACTCATAACATTACTATTTACTCATACTCATTAAACATTCAACCTTTCCTTAACTTTTCTCATTTCTTCAGTACTTTCTAAGAAGAAATGTCATATCATATTTTACTTTTTTATGTTTCCATTTCTTTTCCCCACTCCCACTTTGTTCTTCCTTTACAAACTCGGGAATTAGATGTTCACACTCGAATAAAACTTTTACATTACTGCAGGATCCATACATTCATACCTTATCTACAGGTGAAGTCATAAATAAACAGCTCTTACTGTGCACTAACAGTAAACACAAATGCATATTTCTTACCTTTCTTTCTACCCTAGGGATGTGCAAGAAAACGGTAAATAGATTTTCTTTTACGGTAAGTTAAGTGAGTCATAAAGAAAAAACAGAAACAGCAAACAAAAAGACTGAGTTTGTCTTGTCTATAGATTTGTAAAGAATATAATGCTTTAAAAAACTCAAACAAAACTGTAAGGGAATATCAACAAAAAATAATGCTCTTAAGCATAATGGGAAGAAAGAAGGCTAAATAGAAAATTCTTTTCAAATATTTTTTTAAAACGAATACGGTATGTAAGAAAATCTGTTTTCATGGCTGTGTAATGTTATTACATGGGAGATTACTGCGAATGGAATGAAAAAAATTCAATACGGTCTGTCATCATGCATCAAACAGTAAAGAAAAATACCCAGAATTCCTGGATTTCATACACGTGGGAGAAATAATCCGCCTTGCGTCAAAATATTCTACTCTTTGTGACTGGATTTTTTAAATCCGTCCGATTTATCCGATTTTTTGGTTGGATTTTTTTTTACTTTCTGTCTGTACTACATTCATATATTATTTTGTGTCGTGTACTTTAAAAATCTAGATTTTTTTAAGGAGTTATATGTAAGTTAAAATAAAATATTCATTTTTGGTTTTTTACGTTGCGGTTTACTTTTCTTTGAAACCGAACTGCTATTTTGGGCAGTCCTGATGGCACTTCCGGTGAAATTAAACGTTCCAAATTTTCAGGAAACAGTGTTGTGAGTATACACTATGAACTGAACCTCCAGCGAAATTTCAACACTCTTATAATTTAATCGGAAGTGTCGTGTTTGCTCGCTCCAAATTGCAGAAAATTGTTGTTACTGAATCGTGCTTTCCTGCAAACACGAGAATTGATAAACGAGCGATGCCGTGAAGTCTACTCACAGATTGACCCCGGTAGAATCTGTCCAGTATTGACAGCGCCTAACATTTGGACGTTTCCGTGTGAAAAACAGTAAATGTTTACGTATCAATCTTGTATTTTTAAAAAAAAACATCAATTTATTATAACAAAATATAAAAACTTGACATCAGACCCAACTCGGTTCGTATCATCTGCTTCAGTGTCAACTTTTGACATTTCCACTGGTAATTTTGAAGCAATAATTGAAATTTAAACTTTAAAAACCAAAACTTAACCAATGTAACACGAGTTGGATCTTTAATTCTCCCAGAAATACTTAGACAGTCAGTCAGTCAGCCTGGATAACCAGGTTTGTAACTTACATCTGAATAAACAACTACTGTATGTAAGAACATCGTAGTTCAGACTTTACAACGTGGCACGTGGATGCAACTTCTGACGCGTGTGTTATTTCCATTGGTTTCAATTCAATGCATACGTTTGCACGCATGCCTCCAATCGCACGTCGCGATATTTTGATTCACAAGTGACGCATGCGATTCAACTATCACACAGTGAAACCGCAAGAAAAAAATGTGATGTCCTTCCAGCAATTTATCAACCGAAAAATTAGATAAACCAGTAAACATTTCTCACCTTACAAACTACAGTATCAACAATAAACAGTCGCTACATTTCCATTGAATAATTTAAAATTCTATTTTATATACAACATAAAATTTCACCCTTCAAATTTCGAGTAACCAAAAAAATATTATTTTTTAAGATCACGTCAGTCACACAGAAGTGTAAATTTTTGTCCACATTCTTGACATGGTTCGCTTCCCCCGCATAAACCTCGATCATTTATTATTTACAGCACAACCTTAATGCATTTCAAGACCTTGAAAGCTATAGGCGAACTTTCCACGCGGCTAAGATGTGTGTTAATTGCAATTTACAGTTAATTTAGCATTTTGTTTTTCTCAAATCCTCAAATGTCATGAAATTTAACCTCAACAACAGCCACTCTCTAGAGCATGTCGAAACAATGAAACATACCAATTTACTTCTAAAATGAGTAAATTTCCTAAATGAACATCTATTACAACGACACTCTCCCTAATTGCACTAGTGCACTATAATAATAAATTCACTCACTTCGTCCTCTAAATTTCCCTAACGAGATTTCTCACTTTAAAAAAAAAGTTTTTAACCAACTCTTTCTTCTCCCAAGCAATTGGTAAAGAAAAAAAATAAAAAGATGAAGTCGGTTGATATTTGCAGCACAAATTAACTGGAGAATTACTTGACTATGAAAACAATTAGATGGTAGAATAAGCAGTGGAAATGCCGAAAGGAAATTAGCACTTTTCATTTTAATTTCAAGTTTTCACCTCCGGACACTCAAAGACTATGAAAACAATGTGTAATTTGAAGCTCATGAATGACATTAGCAAAACTTCTTGCGCATTAATTAGGTGTGTAGATCGCATCAACAGAATTTATAATCCATATTGAATAACAAATCATCTCGTGTGGGAATTACGAGTGTCGAAGAACAGGTGTTGTTTATTAAATTAATTCAAGCATGAGCTCATGGTGAAGGCAGATTATAAAATATAAAGATGAAACCGTGAGCTTGGAATGAATAAGTATATTTTTATTTATTTATTTTTCTGTTCAAGCAGAACAATTGTGGTGAATATGACAAGTGATGAAATGCAGTCGAGCCTTTCAATATTCGGGATTTTTAAGTTTTGTTATGCGCCCCGTTTCCAAATTCACCACATTCTAGTTTGGGGTGTGAACCGCGTAATTTTTGATGTGGAACCCGGTTTAATGTTTAATGGGTTTAAGGTTTAATGGGCACCCAAGTAGGGGTAGAGGCAGAACTAGGAGAGAATCCCTTTCCTTGCCTTGAGGGGAAGGGGTAATTGTTTTCTCCAGTTTTCTGGTCAGATAAGATGGTCAAAAAGCAAACTCATACAAACTCAAAAAAATTCAAGTTTTTTTGCTCAAAAATTAATTAAATTTATTGTTACAAGAAGTATATTAACTAAATATAATTTGCAATTTACTGAAGATTTCTGGGAGTTTGAAAGATTTTGCATGGATTTCGAAAGATTTCTGGGATTTTGAATTGCTTTGAAAAGATTTTTGGATTTTGAATGATTTTCTAAAGATTTTGGAAATCTTTTGAATGATTTGATTGATTTCTGGTATTTTGAAGGTTTTA
>JAQFZO010003231.1:0-10357 GCA_034695885.1 Geophilus flavus | reverse complement strand
ATAATTAATGATTACTGCATTGTTAAGGATTGCAGATTATGTCCATCGATGAGCTGGTCTCATCATTTTTAGGCTGTGTGATGTCAGCTGGAAAATTCAAGACACCTGAACTTTTGGTTCATAAATTGTTATGAGTATAGGCTTAAAGCCGTAAATTATCCGCTGAAGGTCACATGACCCTGAGTTTCAGACGACAAGTGATCCGATCCCTTTAAAATGGATTATAAAACCGGACAGATCGGTCAAAAAACCAGAAAACCAGAGTTACAGGTTACAATTTATAACTGTATGGAAAACATCCATGCCCTAACTCACTATAATTAATAAACTTATTATTTTTTCTACTGGAAAATTTGCTGCCGGCGACACTAGGTAGCAGACAGATAAGCAGAGCGCTGCAATTTTAACTTCGTAGGATAACACATCACTTTTACTTGGTAGTGTTGCCTGTAAGAGAATATACAGCAAAAAAGATACAAGTCAGTATAGTAAATTTGTGTCTCGAATTTTTGCTCGGGGCCTTAATAAGAAGAGAAAACGAGACCGAAAAGAAATCATTTCTTCGCTTAATTTTTTTTGTGTGTGACTTGAAGGTGATGGTCTCACGAATCAAATGAGGGGTCTGGACTGGACTAGTCGAGATGTGATCGGTCAGCTTTCTACACATTGTAAAAGTGCAGCTTTCACTCAACTATAAATAACTTGCCGAAGTGGGTATTCTCAAATTGATGACTTTTTTTTCCTCTTTCTCTGAGTTTCACATAGGTTCCTGTGTAAATACAAAGTCAGAAGGTTTGACCAGTGGAGGGCAAACAGCTGTTTTTGATGCTGGTCACATTTTCAAACCTTCAATTGGTAAAGCTACTTCTTAAATTCTACAAGTTTGAGCTCATGTGATGCCAATAAGAACCCACAATCACTGTCTTCTACTGGACACAGACAATTTCTAAAATAACCATGTTTTAACTGTCAAGTCTGAAATACTCAAAAACTTTTGGGGATAACCGGTCTGAGTGTTATATTTAGGGATGGGCCGAATGGCAAATTTCACCGAATACCGAATACGAATATTTACCAAATATTTAAAAGTGCCGAATACCGAATACCGAATACCGACATAATTTCCGGATCCAAATTTTTTGATTTTTTAAGCTTGAACACATGCACACTTTTTTAAAAAAATGGAGGTCCCCAGCACCGATCTAATGGTTTTTGTTCACGCTGACGCCTGTACTTAAGCGCTCATTTGCGCCGGGCTGTATGTATTGCGCTTGAACTTCGTGGTTGGTTTTGATGCGTATTTGCCGATCCAACTTATGATTTGTAAGTGTGCATGCATGCACTGTTCAAAAACAAAATGAAGGTTTCCAGCACCTGTGTAACGGTTTTGGCTTGAACTGAAGCACAAGCATAAGCGCCCACCATCACGTGACCGTTATGGCCACTTTATCGAAATCACAGACCCATAAATGAAGTTTAAAGCAATATTTGGTTGTTTTCGATCATCGACTATTAATGGAGTCGTTAGTCGGTCTCGGATATCGTCGCCCCGTCCATGGTGACGAAGAATTCCGCGCTTTATCATCGCCCGCGCCGTGGTGTTTTGTGCGGGCTGCCAATCAGCGACACGGAAGACGGAAATCGAGTGCGATGATAGAATCCCGACCAGAGAGTAGATGGGAAGCGCATTATTCGATTCGCAGCCAGGCAACCATGATCCTCATCAAATCTGAGGTCCTCGAGTTGGTGTTGTTTGGCAACGGGCATCGATGAACATCGCGTGTGATAATCCTTTTGGATTGTGGGGTTTTAATAAAGTCGTAATGTCGCTAATAATATTGCATACCTCATTGCGCCAACCCAGGAAGAGATATTTGAGTTATCATATGGCAAAGGGAAAAAGTATGCAACAAATTTATTTTTACCAACTGCTTACAATGGTATTGTCATCAAACTTTAACACTGCACTACATTGTTGTCAACTCCTAAGAATACACATCATTGCTGTCAAATTCTTACAAAGCTCAGTATTGTCATTAACCCTTAACAATGCACTTTCATAGTTGTCAACTGACAATAATCATTATTGTTGTTGACTTGCAATGCTCACAATTGTTGTCAATTCAACTTTTCCTTAAATTGTTGTCAATTTCTTACAAAGGAATTTATTGTTATCAACTCAACAATGCATTAAATTGTTTAGAAATTCTCAAACAATTGTAAGAAATAATATTCAGACTTGAAATACAAGTTGACGAAAACAACTTTGTTTTTCGTTGCCGGTTTTTTCACCGGTCATTTTTTTTGGGGGATTTTGACTTTGTGTGCTCAACGTGCTCTTCTTCACTGAAATTCACTATTTCCCATGCTGTCATGCATTTCTTTCTAGAGTGATAAGTTTTACTTTATTTTTTTCTTTCTTGGTAGCAATATTCTTTTTTGGAGAAAAACAAAGTTTTGAAAATTTGATGCTGAAATCTTTGCAGAAACATCCAGAGGGTATGGAACATTGTTTATCTATTTATGTTGATATGCAAGAAAGGTTTTTGGTTAAGCTGAAAGAAGAAGATAAGTAATTGAAAAAGTTGTAGTGACCTCAGGGTGTGTGATGATGACTTGTCGCAAGACTAAACCAATAAAATTTCTATGGAGATAAAATTCTTCATTATGATTCAATTGTAGGCAATAAAATGAACCCTGACACAGTCAAATGTTTCCATGACATGGGTCAAATCCCACTGTCAACAACATATCACTGGTACAACCAGAATGGAAAAGAACAAAAAAATTCAAAGAACTTTCAAGCGATTGAATGAAGAAGATCCCATGACGTCACTTCCTTTTCGCATTGCTTGAAACCTACTTTTGTGACGTGATTTTGAAAGTTTAGTAGGCATATTTTTTGCAGCCATTCACAGAGGAGCATAGTTACATGATGAAAGTAGTGATGATTCGCACTTTGTGCAACGTTAAAATAAAAATGCAAAAACTAATTTCCAAAATTTGTAGGATTAATGAAGGTAGGTAAGATAAAATTCGAATAATTCCATGTGAATGCCCATTGCCAGATGTGTCATAGTTGGCGAAATTGTATGTGAAAACACTTGCGAAAGTTGACGTGCGAGTTCCGAGGGGATTTCAGACCGAAGCGAACAAATGTAAAGTTTGGAAATTGTTGAAATCCCCGTATGGGTTGCACCAATTAGGTAGATGTTGGTTTAACAAATTAGATCAATAACTACAGAAAATTGGTTTTGTGAAAGTGAAATGGTATAATTGTGTTTATACCTGTATAATTCTGTAGTAGGTAGTGTTACTTGTTTAAGTTGATCCAGCGACATGAATCACGTCTAGCATGTAACTAGCTTAACAGAACTTATTCCTACTGCTCCAAGCTTGTGTTTGGTTGTCAGGATGAGACTGAGTATGCATGGTCGCAATACCATAGCATCATCTACTGGTCAAATTGTCTTTTGAGGATATTAAGTTTCATTTTTTGCTTGAAAAACAATGCAAACACTCCTTTTAGCAAACTTTGGCCATTATTTATTCATGAGTAAAAAAAAAACTATTATTTTTGATAGGGAAATGCAGACAGTGAACAAAAAAAAACCGAATGCACAACACAATTAACAACATGCAACGTGACTGGGAATGGGAGAGGGGCTAGAGTGTGAATACTTTTAAGGTGATGATGGATTTGTGTACCATTCGACATTGGCCTCACCTTGCTGTTTTACATTAGGGAGTTAGCAATTTTTTGGGAATGCAATTCTCCAAAACCAAATACTTTGGGTCGTGTGGTCGACACCAGCGATGAATCATTCGAGTTTGCCGATCGAAATTCATATCAAAGCAAAGCAAATTCATCGATATCTCGTGAATACATCTGCCCAATCAGGTCATGTGTATATTTGGTATCGGGAATTCCATTCTCAAAAAATCACTATTGTTTTTAACACTGCCACCAGAGGGCATGAATGTCAGTGGCAATATATTTTCTCTGAAGTATCAATCATGGCACAAAATTTTGCTGCTTTTCCTCAGAAATTTCTTTTCTCTGAAGAAATTTAATACAAAACAACATTTCTGTAGACAAAAATAATTTATTAACAATCATCCATTTCATTTATTAGATCAAAACTAATGTTTCATCTGTTTCCGGAGCATGGATTGATTTAGTCTTTTGTTGGCAGACATTTCATTCCTGATAACCTTCCAGCATCACACTCACTCAATCTCTACAAAATTAATTCAATTTCCTCCCCCACTTCCCCACTCCCTTCCTCAAAAAAAAAACTCCTGAAACGTTGATCAGAATTCCAAAAAAAGAAAAAAATTACTATTCACAACTAAGATGGTTTACAGTCATAGAAAAAAAATCCCTGGAATACATTTTCCCCCAGCAGAAAGCATCCCTTTCAAACCTAATTCAAGCACCACCTGGTGACAAGCAATTAATCATCCATCTCCCTCTATGCAGCTTAATTTAAAAATTAATTCAACTCCTAAAATTCCCATCCCCAACAAGAAAATCCATTTTTAATCTATTCGATGCCAAACATTTTTATTAATCATCCCCATTTTCTCCAAGTTTTCAACTTCCCACTTTTCTCACCATAATTTAATACACGACTTCTCACACGAGCTTTGATTTTGCAGTCTACCCACAAATTGTTTACCTTCCCTGCTATGCATGACGTAATTTCTTTATATATCACGTCTCACGTGTATTATGTATTATGGGATAATAAAGTTAGTTAGAATATGGCTACTCAAGAGTGAGAGTCGACATTTAATAGTACAAAGTATATAGCATCGGTCGGAGAAAGTTTAAAACGTAACCGGATCTAGATAGTTATATTCCGTGTGAAATTTTCCTTATCGGGAGTATAGGACTAGGGAAGCTTTGAAAACATTTAGTTTAGGGGAGTAATCGAATCGACAAATACTGTGGATTTTCAAAAAATTGACTGCTTCCATAATTATGTTCTGGGACTTTATGATGGTTTAGTGTTTATGTTGGTCTACAACATTCTTGATTTCAATTTCGTTTTCATTAACAATTATGAAGGCAGCGATTTATGAAAATCCCCATATCATGGCAAAAAAGTTTTTATAAAACGTTACAATTTTATTATATGTAGCAATTCCTGACAATTTTAGAACGAAAAAGTGTATGTGATCTAATCTCTACTTAAATTAGTTGACTCAGATGAGATAAAACTTAAGAGAAATGCATGTGACATAATATATTTAACAGTAAAATGAAAATGCTAAAGGAAGTGACATCGTTTATAATGCAGAGATGTAAATAAAATGCTTTTAATTTTAGTTTTTGAATGCAGCTGGTGATCTTCAAAAACTTTACTTGAAATGAAAGCCCTAAAATACCTTTAAAATGTTTCCGTAAACATTTTTTTCACTCGCAATACACCTTTAAGCAGAGGATAGTTAATACATATTTTTTCTTGCCATAGTTTTTCACAGCATCTTTACTCGTAAAACTTAATAAAAATGACCTATGTTGTCAGACGTTGTAATCAAATTATTTGAAATTGGGTGACGTGAATTTAAAAAATATAAATAAACATTTCACTGTATTTTTTCTTAAATATGTGTTTAAATATTTTAACTATTTTCAGAAAATAATTATCTGCTCCTTATTTTCACTTGGGGTGAATAATTAGGGTGGAGGATTAATAATTTGTGAAGACACTGTAGCTTCATCATGTGTATTTACACAACACTAATCAGATTGAATGAGTATAATGGAGGCTTAACCTTCTTCCTTTCCTTTTTTATCCTCATAATTACAGCTCAGTTTTAATCCACCCTTTGAAAGTCTGGTACACTTGATTGTGTTTATGGCTGGAAATTTGTTATCTTGTCTTCATTTCAATCAAGGCAGAGTGGGTAAATTGTAATAATGCAAATTGTGCATGCCATTAAGAGGCCATTACAATGCATATATGGATTTAATGGGGTGGTTGAAAGTGTTTTGGGTTTTTTTGTGATTAAGATGTGATGATGATAATAAATTGCAGTTGGGTAATTGGTTGGAATTTTTTTGGTTTTGTTTGGTTTGGTTTGGTGGGAGAGGCATTTCTGTGTCATAATGAGTTTTGTATTTGAATTGAAATGAAATGAAAGAAAGGGGAGGAATGGATTTGTGGATATGAATGGGTGATTTTTTTTCTTTTTTTGGTGGGGTTTTGATGATGATGTGGGGAAATTAGAGTTAGATTGAGTTTTTTTGTTGAATGGGTTGGATTTTGAACAATTGGGTGGTATTGTTGGATGTTTTTGAAGAAGTGTTTTGGAATTGTTGAATGTATTGGATTGTTGATGGTAATTTTTCTGGTTATTGTTGTGGTGCATTGTTGGATGATGATGGCGTTTGGATGAAAGAAGTGTTGTTGGGACTTTTGCCTTTTATTTATGTAGATGATATTGTAAGCAAAGTGGAGTTTTCAAAATATTGTCAAAATACTGCCAGGTACTTGTTGACATTTATTAAAGTTCTATGTGTACTTTATTGTTCTATCCATTTTTGACCTCAAATCTGTTCTTGGACGTTATTTTCAAGGTCAACCATGCAAAGATAGATTGATGCCAGCCAAAATTGGCACATAAAATAAATTTATATTCCTAAGATGTAGAATAATTTTGAGAATATACAAGATTAAAGTTATACAAGAAAGGAGCATGAAAAACAAGTCTGCACTGCAATTAAGAAGACATTCTGTAAGAAAAAGTTTCTTTTTTCTAGTTACACAAACACTAAAACATTTGACAGCTTCAATTCATACACTAAATTTTAAATGATAAATGAAGATAAATTAGTTAAAATGTTCCAAACTTGTGTTTTTTTTCCTATAACCAAGTTGTAGAAGATTTGCTATTTTTTTAAAGGTGTAGAAAAGTGGTTTAAGTGTAAACGCTAATGTTTCTCAAAGTGGGCGGGTCATGTATAAAGGTGGTTCAAATGTTACGAGACATGACGTCACAAATCTCAAATATGCTTCCTCTGCCTTGATTTTTCATTATGCAAGTTGCAATTTTGCCAGACATGAGCAGTCAATCATGACTTTTTCAAATAGTGGTTCAAGTGTGAACATATCATTAGAAACCATCTTTCTCTGAAGACCAAAAGTCCTATAATAGGTCAACTTAAAACCACCACTACCCAATCCAGCGCGCAAACCAAATCTCCGGAGTCCATCGCATAAAACCCGATTTCCATCAAAGCGCGACGGATGAACCTCGAAAACCCATTCTTCTATTTATCATTCTTTAATGGCAATTTCAAAAATGTCTTCACTCATACAGTATAATCCAATTTTTTCAATATCAACGCTTGGCATGCCTTGCATCGCAAACCCATCACTGCCAGTGTGGTCAATAGGGAATACCCTTAGCAGCACATATTAAATAAAAAATGCAAACTTGAAAATCTCAGCTTTAACCATGTTGAATTAGGGGGAGGGGAGTGATATGGAAGCAAGGAAAAGTGCTGCAGTTCCTCTGAGACCCTAAAGGAGTATTTCAAAAACTATTGCTCGCTTGCCACAAGTCAATACACTGTTATAGTGAGCTGTTGTGTGCATATCAATAAAAGCCGGCGAAGTACTGTAGTCGAAAGTCTCTCAGGAGCTGGAAATGGTTTTTCAGTTCCATCGAGAATTTTTCGGAAAAGACGCCGCATCTCACTGGTGGGGCTGCTATTAGCATGTGAGCAATTTGCTGGTTTCGAGTGCTCATTTTTGGCATTATGGTTGGGAAAATTGATTCTATTTCATGGTTATTGTTTTGGGAAGAAGTTGTTTCAAGAGGAAGATGCATTGTTTGCTAAAAAGCTAGGTTCAGATTTGTGTTCAAACCTACGCAATGCAAGCGCTACACCATGCAACTGCAAGGATGCAGACGCAAGCGTGTTCACACTGGTCGCATTTGTCAGACGCAAGCTGCTAGATTTAACGGATCGGAAGATGAACGATAAAATAAACACTTGGGGTAATCAGTTATGTGTGAATCAATGTGAAAATGTGAATGTGAATGTGTGAATGACGTCATAAAAGTTGCTACGCATAAGACGTGATTGTGTGATTTTGTGATAACTAATTACCCCTACTGTTACACATTTGATTACTGTGTAATATTTACAATCGGTAAATTCACCGGATGACTTATTGTGACTTTGTACCTTGATGTGTCTATTTGTGTAAATTCCTAGTTATCATTTTGTTCAAATGTGTTTTGTTTAAGCTATTTTATCGTTTGAAATCATTTCTGGTTTTAATAATGCCTTTTTAGTGTAATGTTTTGTCACTAGGCAGCACTACTTGTTCTTCCCACAAGCCTGTTTGTAAGATGGTGGTCAGCAGCACATGAAAAAAGTTTCTGTTGATTTTACCTTGATCAGGATTTACTACCAGTTATGTGTGCTTGCAGCTTGCATATGCTTGTGGATTACCTACAATACACTTTACAGTTACGTTTGCGTATGTTTATGTGTGGAATTTAAAATATTTCTAGTTTTTTTCATCAGTAAAAAGAAACGTGCATGTGGTTCTTTTGAGAAAACCAGCAAATTTCTACTTGTACGTAATAATTTGATTTCGGTGAACTTAAAAATGCATTAAATTGTGAATATTTGATCAGTAGCATTACAATAGGGATTAAATCGATTTCAATAATCTCCAACTTCATTCCAAACTGTGAATCAGCTTCAGCAATTCTCCACTAATTCAAAAAAAAATGTCATTGGACATTTCACTTACCCTTAAACGGATGTCACCATGGCAAACACTTGACATGTTTGTCCACTGCCTGCAACTGACACAACAAGAAATTAAACGAAAGCAATTTTGTTGTGAAGAACATCAACTCTCTTCACACACTCTGGATGTTCTTACCTTCCGGAGTAGTGATGACTTTCGAATGGGTCATTCAAATTGACAACTAACAACTTGTGTTACCGTAGTGGCAAATTTATTATAACATTAGAAAAGTGAATGCAGCAATGTCTGCCTTCTATCAGGATTCAGTGGGTGGTATCAAGGGGTTATGCTCACAAATCAGTCGATTATGATTCAGCATAAATGTTAAATTTGAGGCTAAGTTTGAGGTATTCTACAACTTTTTAATTGAATTTTTTACTCTTGTCTGACTAGGTTCTCGAGATAGGATAAGGATGACCATGAAACTGAGGGTAAAGGTCAATTTCGATGATGCCATTAAAATTGCCATCCCTTTGGTTTGTTTATAGAAGTGTAATTTTTTTATCCGGCATAGTTAATGAGTAATTTGAACGTAACAGTTATTCTGAATCACCCGATATGATTCACGAGAGTGAATTAAAGTTATCACCAGAAAATATTTGAATAGTTTGCGCGGGGTTTAATAATATTTGTCAATGGCTTCAGTAATTTCTAGTGACCTGGGACATGTTTAATTGAGAGTATGAGTTTATTGACTGCAAGTTTGTATTCAATTCGGTGTATTAGATGATGCATTATTGGAAGAAATATCGTATATACTTTCATCTCATGATGAATACTATACGGTGTTGGGGTGCGTGACCAGTTGAGTACTTAAATTCTGTTTAGAACTCCATTACCTCCTTCAAAGCCACTGTACGGGAAAGTGGGGGCAGCATTGAGATTCGATACGCACTCGGAGTCGAGGAAAGTGGATAGGCGATCCATGTACTCAATAAAAGACGACTGTCATTCCAAATCATTCTCATTTTTAATCGTTTATCTCAATGGATTTTACTGCAATCATTTCTTCCTTTTCAAGGATCTTAGTGGTGGATATTCTTCAAAATCCAGGACATGTAAAATCACTCATCTTCGCTAAGTCTTTCTCAATTGTTAAAAGGATTCTGGTGTAATCATGTGCCCATTCCATGGTTCATCAGTCATCACATAAAAGCAGGTTTGTTTTGTGTGGACCAATATTGTTGAGGCTTGGAAATTGGGAATTTACTTAATTTAAGCGCATGATGAATTTGTGGTGATAGAGAAAGGGACATTCGCTTATTGCAAAAAATAAAGATATTAAAGGGTGTTAAGTAATGCCTTTTAAAGGTGTAAAACTTTGTAGCCATATGGACATCTTTAGGCTTAAAAATATTCTCTGTAGATGTATAATTACTAAGTGCATTCAATCTAGCAGCTAAAATTTAGATTAGGTATGCAAAAAAGTCATTAAAAGTTGTGAAAGTGTTTGTGTCATAAAAACGGCTTTTAGCTTATCGAAAGTTGCGTTCACTCTACACACAAAGAACAAAAGGTGTTCCTGTGGCATACACCTTTATAGGTGTAAAATAATGCTATACACCCTTTTATAG
>JAQFZO010003230.1:0-10359 GCA_034695885.1 Geophilus flavus | reverse complement strand
TTGGTGAAAATAATATCAGCTGGGTGTGGCTGATGAGTCACACCAGGATATGCAAATTCTGGTGCATGACTCACAAATAATGCCTATTGCTTAAGAGAGAGGTCAGGAAAGGTGTAATCAAAACACAGGAGTGGCCCTCTGGCGAGGTATTAAATAATTAATAAAGTAAACAAATCCAAATAAATAGCAAAAGGCAATGGAGGACGCTTTTTAAGGTAAAGAAACAAGTTCTAACGCTTCCTAAATCATAAACTTAATGTTTAACACATATTTAATCATTTTTATTAAATAAGCACGGGTTTATCAAAAACCCGGATCATGACACGTCCCCCCACCCAGACTATTTATTGGACAACCAAAGGAGGAAAATAAATAAAGGTCGTTGAAAATTAGTCAAAAAGGAACTCTATTATAAATTAGTAAAAAGAACTAAAACTTCAAAGGATGATAACCACATACCCAGTAATAAACACTACACGCAAAAATTCAAAAAATCAAACACATGATTTATTGGGCAGAGTCAATGTCTACAAGTGGGGCGAAAATAAACAAAAAGCAGAAATAAAATCAATCAACAAAACAGAAAACTTAAATGCAAGAACTTATTGCACAAGCAAAAACAAAATACAAATAATAAATAATAATAATGAAAATAAAAACAAAAAACTCATCACGAGAATTTATCGTGAGAGAAAATAAAATCAAAACAACAACGCGTTGGAACAAACAAATGCGTTAGAAATTCTAAATAATAATCACAAAGTGAGAACTTATCACAGATAAACACTTGCAAAAATGGAGTTATAGCCCAAAATAAATCAATCCAGAACTACATCATAATTAAATCAATATCAAAAAACAATCAAAAATAATTGAAAAATATATCAAAAACAAAGAAATCAAAAAATGCAATCATAATTCACTTAAAATCAAAATATATAATAATCAAACACAATCATCTCGAGATTCAATCGTTCCGAGATTCAAAAATACCCAAAAGGTTAATAACAAAAGAAAGAAAATCACACAGGAAACATGTTAATATCAAAAAGAGAGAACACAAACAAAAACAACACAATCAACTGTGCAAACCCAAAAACTCAACGCACTCCAGATAGATCATCCAAACATCCAGAAACACAGTTGTCAACAGAAACGAACTATATGATCAATAATCACGAAATACAGTCAAGGCGCCTGTGGCTTTCAGGACAAAAGAAATCTCATCAAGGAAGAGAATAATTCGGTCTCCTTCACAAAACAGAAAATGCTTGGAGATGTGATCACACACATCCAAGACAAAACGAAAGAAACCACAAAGCAACCGGTATAAGCAACCGTGACCTGAGCAGGTAACAAATGTCACAACGATTGAAACAAACGATGCCACCGATTATGAAACGCACCCAAAACTCTTGCGGATGGTCGGATCAGTCCAGAAACAACGCTGGAAGAAATGATGACGAATGCTTGCGCAATACACCCGCACCATCACCCCAACAAACAACAACTGGTGACCCGACACGCTCCAAAGAGCCAATTCAGCACGCTCAACCGGAGACATGATCAAAACAGTAAACGCTTTTAATGGTCACAACAGCCATGCAAATAACCGGCAGCATCCCAAATGCAGCAACTCCACAAACAAGCTCAAACGCATTCAAGAAGTCCGATAGATGCAGACAATTCACGGAGTCACCAAAGCTGAATTCAAACTTCAAAACAAGATGAACAACATCGGAGTTGGCCAAAAACCGATGGCGGTGACATAAACAATGTCAAAGCATGATGAACAAGCTTCAGCTCTTCCGCAACAAGACCAGACTTCAAAACAAGCAAAGCTCCACTCGGTACAAATGGAAAAGTAACCGAGAACACAGGCTGCAAAACGGAACAGACTTCACTGGTGTCAAGATACATGAAGACACAAAATCAAAACCTAATCAAATTCATTCCTCGGTGGAAACACAAACAATTGGTGCAGAAAAAACTCACTCCAGCCAGCACAGCACCAAAGTCAAAAGCGAAAGATGGAAATCGCTCAACAAAAAGACGCCTCAATTGGTCACGGATCAGTGCTCGACAAAATGAGAATCAGACACAACAAATCCAAAAGATTGAACACCAATGAGAAAGCACAATTAATTTGAAACATAAAATAATAAATAGAAAGGTTACTCGTGAATGGCACAAAAGTGCTAGACAGCTGGAACATGCTTAATACAGACAAGAGTCTCAAAAAATAGATGTTCAGAACAAAACGAACAGCATCAGAGTTGGAAAAAACTGATGATGGTGACGCAATCTTTATATATAAGTTGCTATTCACCAAGTGTGGCTCGATCTTTCACACAATAAACAGGAACATTTCCCACCCAGGTCCGGTACTGACAAAAAATCCCCTCTCCTGAAGAACCACTAATTCGGGGATATGCCGAATGGGTCCCCCTCCAAAGTACAAATTCCGCAGCCAGACCTAGAGGTACTTTATTTACCTGCATACCTTTGGCGTCTGCCAAACACTCCAGACCTTCTGGGTTAATAACAGACGCTCTCCGTGATCAGATCCGCCATCACATGGCTGTCCGCAAGAACAGGACCCAACGGTGACAACAACGTCATAAGGTGACGGTTCTCACAACCACAAATGTAAGCAAACGCTCCAAAAATCCAACAAAAACGCGCCCAATCGTGAGAAACCAAAGAGGCAAGAAAGAACAGATTAGAATGAAGAAGAAATATGAAATAGAAATATGAAACAAAGGATCAAATAAAATACGAATCTCGAAACTAAGAACGATGAAATGATTTTTATAATAAATTAAATAAAACACACATCAAATCATACAAAAAATATGCAAACAAATCAAACTAAAGATAAAGAATGATTTCAACAAAAATACAAATCATAATTAAAACTTAAAGTGTCAAAAGATGATTAAAACTGAGCAACTAAGGTTATAAATTTAAACTAAAACAATATTTAACTTCCGAGGAAGATAAATCGTGTTTCACTGCGTAGTCGAGGCAAATCAACTTCATTTCCTGCGACAAAATATTTACACGATTCTCCATATCCTGGCGCGCTTTAATAGTAAGCGTCGCACAGTCGAACCCCAGAAGTGGTTTGTCACGTTCTGGATTTTCACTATTTACAACCGGGATATAATTGTCAAAACCGGGCAATTCTCCCCCCACCTATTCAAAGTGCCATTGTCTCAAGTCAGAAATGGGACATTGGCACTGGTCGTTGCCATCTTTATCCTTTAATAAAACCATATTGGGCCCAATCAACCGGTGAATTATGAATAAACCCGTAGTTTGGTATTCAAAAAATAAAAATTTCTCGATTCTTCACGGTTACCCAATCACCAGGTTGAAATAAATGTAATCTTCTGCCCCCATTGCACCATTCACCATAACGCGTCGGTGCCACAATCAGGTTTTTAGACGCGTCACCACACAACCTGGACATAAACTGCTGATGTTCAACTTTGGAGGAAACACAAGGTTCCTCTTTCTCAGAATCGAAGTCACATAGACAGCATAGCTCACGACCAATCACCATCATGTAATGCAAAAATTCCAACAACGCCTGGTAGACAGAATCGATGGCAAGAACAAAGTAACCGATGTAACAATCCCAATCAACGTGTTCTTCGATGAAAACAAAAGTACACGTTTTCAGAGACTGGTTGAGACATTTGGCCAAGTTGCTCCGCGGATGATAAACACTCTTGTATTTGTTAGAAATACCCATCACCGCACAGCTGGCCTGGAAATACACACTCTTAAAGGCAGGAGTATTGTCACTAACTAGAACACGGGGAAAAGACCACCGTTACACAAATTCGGTAAAAAATAAACCATCAGTTTTGAAAAAACTCGATGAGAGGTTTTAACCAAGGATTCAACAACTGTGCAGCACGAATGCAATCACCAGTCAGAAAACACTTGTAAGGCAAAGAAATCACTGTGACTCGTTCGGTGTTTACACGGAAATGCGTCCGCTGTAACTGATGGAATTCCGAACGAATCACCAAAATCAACATCCACAGAATCTCGATCAGGAGAACTAAAACTAATTCCAGAATCAAATAAATCTAATTTATTGTCATCGGAAACTGAATTCACACAAAGGTGAACAGAATCACTCCGATCAACAAACTCCAATCGAGAATCTATAGATAAATCAGAAAAACCCAAAGAAAGAAAATCACATTCATGTTCCTTCTGGGAAGACTCACATGAAAATTGCAGATAATATGCAAACTCCTCTTCTCCTAGATGCACAGCATCCTGGAAATGAAACAAATCATCAGTCTCCTCAGGAACACGAAAAACTGAGAACTCTCCTTGCAAATTAGAATAAAGAATCAAAATCAACTAAAGAAACATCATCACACAAACTGTGATCAGACGAAAAACTAACATAATTTAAATCTAAAGAATCCGCAACAATAGAATCGCATTCTTGATACGTACTACTGCTCGGATCATAACCAGAATCAAAATTAGAAACTAAATAAGAAAAAGAAAAAAAAGAAAGAAAAAGAAGAAGAAAGGAAAGAAGAAGAAAGAGACAACTTCAGGCATTTACTACTACGTCTACGACGTTCACGACGCCGGACGATTTTACAACTATATTTAGGAACAACATCATAAGAGAGAGACGAATAATCAACCAAATTAATGTTTGTTGGTTTCACGCTCACCACAATCATTTAACTGCATCAAGACAGCTCCCAAACAGCAAGTTTTTTCAACAAAGGACGAAAGACTTCACAAGTCTTCGAATAATTAGGGAAGAAAGAAGAATAGTAACCGATCATTCCCTTAAAGCGTTGCAACTCTTTAAAACAAGTGGGAACTGGAAAATCTTGCATTGCAGAAAGTTTATTCGAATTCGGGCGAATACAACCCCCCTCTACGATATGACCCAATTTTTTACAACATAAACTGGTCTTGTTTGCGTTCATGGTAAAACCAGATTTATTTAACGCGTCAAGAACAGTTTGAAATGATTCACGTGTTCTTCAAATGACTTTGAAAACACGATGATACCATGCAGGTAGACAAAAACGAAATGATAAAGAAAATCTGCAAGCGTTGAGTTCATCGCACGTTGCAGTGTCGCCGGCCCATTTATAGGACCGAATGGCATTCGAGTATATTCGAAAAGACCCCAGTGTGTAACAAAAGCCAAATATCGCTCATCTCTAGGACAACAACAAGTGCGACTGCACAATCGCTTTTAGACCTGCGAATTACACCCTGGCGTAATTTTTCATCGATGTACTGATTAATCACATCACATTTCGCAGGGTTTACTGGTCGGACCGGAACACGGATGGACTTGAAGTCCGGTTTCACATTCACCTCCAATTTGGTGTGGTTACAAAGACCAAGTTCCTCACGAAAAATGTTAGAACTGAACACAGTTCTGCCATCAAACAAATAATTCCCTCGATGGGCAAGAGATTCTATAACTGATGGTAAATTCAATTCAAACGCATTAGATCATCACAAGAATGCAATTCAGAGAAGAAACTGTGACTCGTTCGGTGTTTACACGGGAATGCGTCCGCTGTTTCAGATGGAGTTCCGAACGAGTAACCAAAATCAGTTAGAATAGAATCCTGACCGGAAAAAGTCAAAGAGAGGTCGGAATCAATCAAATCGAATGTGTTACGGTATCCAAATTTGAATCCACCCAAGAATGAAAAGAACAATTCTCATCAACAAAATCCGTTCTAGAATTCATAACAAAATTAGATAAAGAAATAAAAAGAATTGTGTTAAATTAGAAAAAGAATCAAAATTAGAATTAATAAAAGATTCCTCTCTCGCTTGATCAGAGCAAGAAGAGAAACCATAACAACTTAAATCTAGAGGATCAGCAACAACCAGATCACATCTGCAGTATGTGCCTTTGTTGCGATCATATACAAAATCAAAATTACAAAAAGAACACGCGTTAGTACTCACATCTTTCTCAATGCGGACCATTCCAGAATTTGTCTTCTTCGGGAATTTTCTAACACGTTTAGGAACGACTTTATAAGAAATCGAAGAGTAATTAATCGAATTAACTTTTTCCAAACTCGTGTTTCTCTCAGAAACTCTTGGAGCTATTTCAACCATCTCTGATGGTACGAGAGGAAACAAGACCACTGGTGCAGACTTCAGTGCTTGATCCTTTGTTAGAAAAGGACGCTTTGTGGGGTCACCCGACAGCCACCACTCGTCAGAACGGAAATTTCCTTATAAACCAACGTATCGACAAAATTCACGTCCCAATAACAAGTCAGTAGGAGCGTTATCAATCACCATTGCTGTAAAACGAAGAATGGAGTCGGGGACTCTCACAGCTAACAAAACAGCACCAAAAGCCGGAACCATGTGACCAGAAACACTACACAAATTCTCCTCGAGAGGCACGAATTTGATCCCCATATTTTTGCTGAGTTCTTTGTAGGGAGCCTTACCCATTACGCAACATTGTGCGCCCGAATCAAGGAGAGCAACGAACGATAACTCGGTCCACACAACCTTCACGAATGGTGCATGTCTACACTGCCTTTCTCTGTTGGAAATGTCAATAATCAGCTCCTTGCATTTCGCAAGTTCTTCGGCAGAAAGAATAACAAAACTCAACAAAAGTGGAGAAACAACACAAGAATCCGAAGTCTCTATGAGTCGTTTGTCTAAATTGGGTTTAGACACTTTAGAAGGAAATAAATTAGTCAAATCAGGTTATTTAACAACAGCAGTGGAAAACAAAGATGGGCCAACAGGAGAACCAGCAGTCCTCTCCGGGTCTCCATTCCTTCTTCTCCCTCAAAAAACCTCACAAAAAGAAACAACAATGGGAGTCTCAGCTGCCATGTCAAAAGATTCATCGGGGGTATAAACTACCTCCGCCATCAACACTTTGGCTGGTATTTTGGGACAAAAAGAGAAGCAAGGGGATATTTTATTATACTTCTTAACACTGCACTCCCCTACTGAGGTCGACTCCGGAGAAATGCTCACGGGCACCCCTTGTGCATTGAAGTTATACTCTCGTAGGGCTCTCATCTGCAACTCAGTATCCACCTCATCACCAAAAACCCCATTACAGATTAAAGGATCCGCAGCGGACAACAAAGTTTGGGGGTCCTAATCACGAGATTGGAAACCTGAATTACCTAAATCGCCTGGAGGTGGATTACCCACCTTACTATTCAGTACGACCAGGAATCCCTGGGACATCAACTGTCGCCAAACGACCCACCAATTGCAAAGTAATGAGAGGAACAGTCTGATCGGGTTTAAAACGCGTCTGACGGAAGAAATTGGGCACCAACTATTGGAATTCTCCCCCCACCCAGGCCAACAAAGGGAGCCCGAGATACATCAACAACGTAATGAGGGGTTGAAGAAGAGGTTCGAATAGAATCGAGTCCGCGTCCAATCGCATCATCTACTCGCTCGATAACATGCTTAATCCTCATGTCCAGCACCTGTACTAAACGATCCTCCAGCTTGGATTCTCGATCCTCCAAGTACCGGCTAAGTTCAGAAGCAACCGACGGAATAATCGGGGGCACAGTAGCACTCTTACAGTGCTGTCCACCCAAGGAATCCGCCGATAAGACAGATGAAAATGGTGCCACACTGCCAACCACTGCAGCACGGGTCAAACTGACATCACCAATCCCACCGGGCTCTAAGGCTCCCTCCTCATGAGGCTTCAGCAGAGCTGGAAAATTATACCGAGTCAAAGCATTAACCTTCATTGCTCGATTCACCGGTGAAGCAGGAAAGAAATTATTGAAACAAGATGGGAAAACCAAATTATCTGCAAATTCCCCTACAACCACAACGGGTTCCTCTTGCAAATCAAAGGCACGACGGTGTTTCACCTTCTCACACTCAACTCTTCTCCTTTTAGGAGACATGAGTAAAACCAGAACCTTTATCTCAAATCAATACAAGCATACAAAAAGCCCCAAGAAGTATAAACATAATTTGTGATTATGAATGAAATAATCACTAAAGAAACAAAAACGAATGAAAAACCAAAAGAACGACCAAAAAGAATCAAAACCAAGGACGTTATTCCAGGTATGAATGTCGCAAATACGCGAAGAAAAACCAGCATGGCACAACACACAACCCCTCGAGCACTCGAGCCCCACGTTGGGCGCCACGTATAACACTCTGTTTCCTTAAAGTGAAGGGAGGAGATGCGTAACTCCCACAGATGTTAACAAATATTTATAAATGGGGGTTCGGTTGTTAAGAGTGGTCTGAATCTACCGAGTAGTGGAGAGAAACAGTTAAAAACACGCATTAAATCAACCGAAAAGGAGAGTGAGAACATAAAGAAAATTCGCAATCAACGTAAAGCTTAAATCTAAAATAGAGTAAAGAACGCGTGTAAAGAACGCGTTACACGAAGAATGCTCAGCTTGCATTCAGTCTCGTGTCGAGAAAACAACAGTATCGCGAGTCCTAGCTACTCGACGAGACTATTCGAACAACGGATTCAACTAAAATCAAGGAAAACCGGAAATAACAAGGTCCAAGGAATAGATCAAAAGAAACAAATACAAAAGAAAAGCTTATAATATAAAAAAATGCCAGAAAACCATAAAGACAGCTTAAATATCAAGAAATCCACTCTGTGGAGTGTCTAAAGTCTCCCGTGACCCCTGCATCAAGACACGTGGCTGTGCCTCTTAAGCTATGGAAGAAGTGATGAAATTTTGGTGTTCCTAGCTATACCGTATATGGGTCCCAGTGGTTAGAACTGCAACCACTAGGGCATTGCTAGGCAACCAACTGATCAGTCTGATGAGTCACACCAGGATATGCAAATCCTGGCCTGATGACGAAAATGACAAGTTCTATTACATAAAAAGGGGTCAAAGGCAGGTAATAAAACAATTAAAGCTGTCTCTTGGCGAGGTATTTAGTAACTAAAAAGGTAAATAGAGCCAGCAAATAGAACAGGAAAATGGAGGACGCTTTTAAGGTAGGAAAGAAGGGATTAACAATGCTTCTTAAGACATAACTCAAGGTTTACATATAGATTTAAGATATTTATTAAATCTAACAGGTGTGTCAAAACCTGGATCATGACATAGTGTCACGTGCTAAAACACCAAGTGAAATGTTATAAAGTGCCTTAATTCCATAAAATAAGACACTTTAAGTGTCTTAAATGCATAAAATGGACACTTTAAGTCTCTTAAATAACGATAGACACTTTTGATGTCTTCTTATAAGACACCTTTATTTACAGTGCACTCCGTTTTGAAAAGATTAATTCCACATAAAAACCAAATGTGGAAATTGTCCATAAAAACCGAATGTGGAAATTGTCCTTAGTTTTCAAAAGCACCTTAATTGCCAGTTGATATTAAAATCAATACTATTCCATTAAAAGGTTGAGAAAGTTCATAATTGCTTTTTACTTTATTTTGTCCAGATATTGATCAAAGTGAGTCATCGATTGACATGCACTTGTGGACTAACGATCAGTTTTTCGTTAACAGTCAACTCTCTTAAGGCGACACTAGATCAATTCCACACACGCGTCGGAAAGATTGATTTTCACATAAAAACCAAATGTGAAAATTGTCTTTAGTTTTCAAAAGAACCTTAATTGCTAGCTGATATTAAAATCGATACTATTCCATTAAAAGATTTCAAGATAATTTTAGGTTGATAAAGTTCAAAATTGCTTTTTACTTTAATTTGTCCAGATTTATGTTCAAGATAAGGTACCGTATGCCATGACAATAAAAAAAATTACATGGCCAAGTTTCGATAAAAAATTGCATGGTGACATTTCGTTTCGTTGTGAAGCAACAAAACAATTTATCTGCATTGCAGTCTTCGTGGCGAGAACTTCTGTGCCCAGAACTTAACATTCTACCGATAATTTTCAAACAATTTTTACATTTTTTCTTTATACGATAAGTGATATTTATTGATGACAGTATAATTGTGGGAATTGTCAAAGCTGCTGCTGGTAGTTGGTGGTGTGTAGTGACCTAGGAAGAAGTTCATGGGTTAAATTCTGTCTTGCACAAAAATTTTATGGGTCAGGAGGTTCAAAATTCAAAAACTCAAAACGAATTTTTTCTTGAACACGAGGAGTCAAATGGTCAATAATGTCAATATTTGTCATTTTTGAAATATTATTAAGGTTATTAGATGGTTCTGTATCTATTATAATTAACGATCATTTCAAAGCTGACCACTGGTCAATCTGATTTGCCAAATGGTTCTTGTTTTATTTTTATGATAACTTCAGAGCAGGGTCCACTCACTGCCGCCTATAGTCCAGAACAATGAACTACGGTA
>JAQFZO010003229.1:0-10363 GCA_034695885.1 Geophilus flavus | reverse complement strand
AATAGGGGAAAATGGAAATAGCCTTCAACTTGAATCCTCTAAAGATGAATCCTCTAAAGATGCAGCAAATTCGAAAATTCATGCATCATTCTCTGAAGAGTGGCTCCACTGAAAGGCAGAAGGAAAATGTTAGATTTTTGTAGATGACGTCATAGGTGATGCTATGGAGAGATATTTGGATGTTGGAATGTATCAACAACATATCTTACTACCGAGCATTTTATTTCATTTTGGAGCAATTCTGTGCCGGACATATCCGTGTGCACCCCTTGTAAGCAGCATCTTTGACCAAAATGCTCTCTAGGTGGGTCTATTTCACATGAAACATCTTGGTTAAGGTTATTTAAGCCAATTTGGGACAAACAGTTGACACCTCAAACACACCTCAGATTTTTAAGAGTGGTCGATTATGGAGTGTTGCCAATTGACAATTGCATGTACACTCCACAATCGACGCCCCTTTTATTATTTGCAAGAAAATTGTGACATTATAATTTAGTTTTTTTGCTGTTTATATCTTATGGTGTTGGGGTGTGTTAAAAGTGACATAAGAGTTGAATAGGAAGTTGGGGTGAGAAATTGAATAGTGGACGCGAAAGTTGTATGGAGAGGATGAATAGAAAGTTGGGGAGAACTAAATCGCTTGGTGATGAAATTAAATTCAATCAGGTATATACTAGTAGATTAAACTAATGTGGAATATTTGGGGTGGAAATAGCCAGAGCCAATTTTTATTTTCAACCATGCATTGCTCATGGTCAAAAGTGCACCCAGGCGTTTTATGTTGCGATTATTTGAAACCTTCAGAATCATCTCTTTTAGGTTTAGTTAAGATTAAGAGTGAATTTATTTTCTGACAAATTCTAGGCACACATAAAAGTGGTTTGATAAATATAATAGGTTTATTTAAATATATAGGTTTCAATAAATTATTACAAAAAAAATCACGAGTTCCGGTTCATATTTACAAAATCTTAACTATTGTTTATTTGTAATGTTTTTTGGAATAATGGTCAAAATGTGGCCTAATTTCATATGTCACAGTATGGTAGCCATAACCGTAAGCCTTTGGTGATTCGTGTTTGTATGGCATTGGTTTGTACTCATCCTTTGGTTTATAGTCTGGCTTATAATCTGGTTTATAATCTGGTTTGTAATCTGGTTTATAATCTGGTTTATATTCTGGTTTATGTTCTGGTTTATATTCTGGCTTGTATTCTGGTTTATATTCTGGCTTGTATTCTGGTTTATAATCTGGTTTGTATTCTGGTTTGTATTCTGGTTTGTATTCTGGTTTGTATTCTGGTTTGTATTCTGGCTTGTATTCTGGCTTGTATTCTGGTTTATATTCTGGCTTATAGTCTGGTTTATAATCTGGCTTGTAGTCTGGCTTATAATCTGGTTTGTAGTCTGGTTTGTAATCAGGCTTGTAATCTGGTTTGTAGTCAGGTTTGTAGTCGGGTTTGTAGTCGGGCTTGTAATCTGGCTTGTAGTCAGGCTTGTAGTCTGGCTTGTAGTCGGGCTTGTAGTCAGGCTTGTAATCAGGCTTGTAGTCTGGCTTGTAGTCTGGTTCAGGTTTCTCTTCCATTTCATATTCAGTTCCATAACTTGGTTTTGCTTTATATACTTTAGGTGGCTTGTACTCTGGGGGAGACTTGTAATCTGGTTCGTAATCTGGTTTGTAATCAGGCTTGTAGTCAGGCTTATAATCAGGCTCGTAGTCTGGTTTGTAGTCCGGCTTGTAGTCCGGCTTGTAGTCTGGCTTGTAGTCTGGCTTGTAGTCCGGCTTGTAGTCTGGTTTGTAGTCTGGTTTGTAGTCTGGTTTGTAATCTGGTTTGTAGTCTGGTTTGTAATCTGGTTTGTAGTCAGGCTTGTAATCCGGCTTGTATTCCGGCTTGTATTCCGGCTTGTATTCCGGCTTGTATTCCGGCTTGTATTCCGGCTTGTATTCCGGCTTGTAGTCCGGCTTGTAGTCCGGCTTGTAGTCCGGCTTGTAGTCTGGCTTGTAGTCCGGTTTGTAATCTGGCTTGTAGTCTGGTTTGTAATCTGGCTTGTAGTCTGGTTTGTAGTCTGGTTTATAATCAGGCTTGTAATCATCATGCTCGTCTTCACCATATGATGGTTTCTTGTAAGAAGTTATCTTGGCTTGATGATGTCCTACATAGTCTGACATTCGTCCCTTCTGCTCAGCATCATTTCTCTTTTCTTTCTTCGTCTCCTTTTCTTCAGCCATTACAATGGCTGTAACGCCCAGAATAAATACAGCAACACCCTGACAACATTAAAACACAAATATAATCAAACCATTAAAACCTAATTCCAAGATCAAGTTCTTAGAATCCCCCCAGCACCCAGCCAATTCATACGACACTTCACTAGAGTACGTACACTATTGCAATTCTAATTGCCTTAGGATTTTGAATGGTTGAGAGAGCATCAAACTAAACGATTAATGTAGAAGAAACCCACAAAATCTAAATTTTTTAACCCTCATCGGAAGTCCAAATTGTTATTCCATACTAGATACCAATAATATTGATGCAACTTTCCGTGTAAGCCTTTACAATCAAACCCAATACAAAGTTCTTAAAACTATACAATTCCTATTCAATAACTTACCAAACACTTCATGTTTGCTCGAGGTAAACACAACTGTACTCGAGACTGTACTTCCCAATCCTTTTATACCAGACATTCAACCGCCACAACTTGGCCTACATTCCCGATCACGTGCCACACTTTTTCGGGGTGGGAGGGAACAAACTTTCTCCGTCGTGATGACCATGGCCAGCCCCCATACTGAAAGAGAAGTGAATGGCCCTCATCAACTGTCCCCGCCCTTGCTTCGAGCCATTCTGCTACGGAACTCGATTTCTCATTACTCCATCTTCCTCGAGCGTACTTAAGGTCGTTCAACTAGGTGTGGTACACAAAGGGAATCGTGTATGTGTACGCGCAATGCTTTTTTTCGGCTAATGTTTGTCGGTTTGTCTGCTCGAACAGGGCATTGCCGCCCCGGGGATTTGGCCTATAAAAATATCCCTTTAATTTCTCAATACATATTTTTTGTTTACGAAATTTCCGCAACTCTGCTTGCCAACAATTGTTTGGTCATCGTGAAAAAATTCTTCACGACTGAAGTTCGGTATAAAAAAGTGTTAGAATGAGTGCAGGAGCGAAATAAAACGGATACACCCTGTATTTAAGTGTTTCATTTTCTTTATTAATTTTATAATAATGGACAGAGCTGCACTGCCATGCACTGCACTGCACTGCACTGCATTGCACCTTTAAAACACGCCAAATCTGGAGTAAGTTTTTGCGGCTTCTTTCCTAATTTATTTGTTGTGAAAGCCAAGCCACTTTGCAAATGGCACTCGATTAAAAGGTCCTTTGCACCGATGTTGTGTACGTGACAAATTTCAGTAAATAATTATGTACATTGTGATGCAATTATAGAAGTGTTGATTGAAAAATAATACCAAACTTGTTATGCAATTTTAGTAACTGATTTATGGCTTGTCTTACTATTAAAGGTCAAGAGTTATTTCTAACAAACTGAAAATTATATATATCTTTGATTTTTTTGGGTTGGAGAAATAGAGGAAATTGAAATTGATGAAATTTTCCTCCATGTGGCTATTAAAAAAATGAAATCCTGGTACTAATGTTCTATTGAATTTATTTAAATTTTATATTTCTTTGTGGTTTTTCAAATAAAAAATAAAAATAAAAAATAACAAGAAAGGAAAATCTGGGTTATAATACAATACGCATTGGAAAAAAAAAATCGATTTCCAAATGTAAAGTTGGTTTAAAATTTGATGAAAATCCAGATACTCTCATAAATAAATGTTAAATTTCACATTAAAATTCATCCGGGATTTATTTTTGAAAATCTAATGTAATTTTTTTTTTTGCTGTGATGGTATGTAATGATAACTTTATTTTATTTCTAATTCATCTGGAACTGTAAAAATGCAATTAGGATTAATTTGATATTCTATATAAGATTTACTTCCTATTTTTTTGTCCTTAATGATAACTTTTCAAAAATATTTATGGGGAAAACAAATCGCAAAATCAAATCAAACTACTGGGTCATTTTGTTTTGAAAAATATCAATATTGGGAAAATGGGAGTATATTTTTTTTATGGAATTTATTAAGAAGTATGACAATCAATAATTAAAAAAAGTTGGTCAATTGATTACAAAATCGCGTGCTACTGATTAAAATTTAAAACAAAAAAATAATAAAAATTGAAATGAAACAGTAAAATGTGTTACACACTTAAAGTAGAAGTTTGCAAAATTGTAAACTTTTTTGTGACAATTTTCAGAAATTTCAACTTTTGACTTTTGTTTTCTTTGATATCAGGTCAAATTATCACCGACCCTCACCTGTGAAAATATGAGGCAAGTCAAAATGTGTTAGTGACCACTTACCAGTCATTAACCAATAAGAGAGTGGGGATTAGGGGCGAGATAAAGAGAGCGCAGGAAAAAAATTAAAAAAGGACAATGTAGGGAAAAGGGTGACTCATCATGATATGTAGGTCAGTCTTAACTGATTGCTTAGCCCACTCATAAGTCACATAAATCATGGTTTATGTCCAGGTTTAAAATCTAAAGGTGAATGAATCAGGGGTAAAAGATTTTTCTGATATAAACTTTCAGTCAGCACGTGACTATCAGTGATTTTGTTATCAGAATGTTAGGATTTGCTGAATTTGCAGCCAGATGTCGCTATAAAATAAACGTGCAGTGAAAGTTGACGTCGTCTTTTATTTAACACAAGGTTAGGTCAGACTCATACAGTAGGAGGCAGGATTTTTGTAAATTGGGTAAGTAAGTAAATATTTGATCCTCATGTTCTAGTTTTGGTGTTTTTTCCTTGAAGTTTGTGCAAGAATTTAGGAAAAAATTATTTTTAACTTATTTTGAAAGACGAAAAAAAACATTTGATGTATTTTTTATGATTAATAATTAAGTTTTAAGTAGTTCGAACATATTAAAACTAGTAAATCGAGCCCAAGTTCAAGATTTTTAGTTTTATTTTTTATTTTTTTTTATTTTTCGTTTACTCATCATTTCAGGTTTTCCATTCCCCTATCACTAAATTTTTCGTTTTATCAGTTTTTACATTCCACTCTTCACAGCTACCCGAACCGTGCAATGGCCAAGGAAGATGTCCCAGTTGGCATAAAAGTGATACAAAAATGCTGTCAAAATAGTTGTAGGAATTCAAGAATTGATAGAAGTCTTTTGTAAGTATATTTAAACGTGTGATCAAAATAGAAAACACTCGAAATTCATAATATTTTTAATTATAATTTATTATTATGAAATAATAAATGTCTCTGTCATCGTTTCCTTTAGGAAATAATGATTTCCTCTAAAAAAAATTAAATTTTACGTCAAAATTTTGCCCAAAAATCCAAAAAATTGGTTATTTCATCATAAAATTCCGTCAGCCAAAATGATATCTATAAACGTGTGAACATGTACAGATTTGATTAAATGGCAATGATACGAGGTTGTTGCATGATACTTTGATTTTTTTTATTCCTTTTTTTTCTAGATATCGGATATTTATATTTTTTATTACGTTTTTATGTTATACGGCGTTTCACTTATCGCGTAAACCTTTGAGTATTGTCAAGGTACGTATTTCACACCGATATATTAAAAAAAATAATAATAAACATAATTTATCCCTTTTTTAAAATTTTTTATTTCAGAATGTATTAGTAAGAAATTGTACGACAGATCACAGAAATCCCTTAGCAGAACCTAATGATTATTGGTGCAACTGGCCGCCATTCAGTAAATCCAATCAAAAATATTTACTTAAGGAGACAGAATGTGATAGAAATTTAAATTACATCCAATTAAACCCAAATTTATTAAATTAGAAAATTATATACGAAGATTGATTGGAAAATTTTTCTGAAATCGAGATTTGATTGGTTTAAAAAGCATCAGGTCGTAATTTTCTCACAAACAGTGTGGGAAAATAACCGGAGATTTGAGACTATAGATTTTGAGTATCTGCAAATGTTTATAATGTTCAAACTCCATGGAGAATCATTAATAAATATGATAAGTGAGGCCATGTCTGTCAATAACACGCTGTTGCAGCATGATCTTTTGATCTATATCTCGGATGTTTATAATCTTACGGATGCTTTGTAAACCAATTTATAGATTGTGAATTATTTATAAATTTCTAGAATATCTGTCTTCCTTATAAAAAAATTCATTTTTCTGTTTATTATGGTGATTATGATCCTTCAATACAATCAGACATTGAACTTGAGTTTTCTACACTGATAAAGAATAATAATCGGTTAAGAATTGAAAATTTCATCGGATCATTAACTGATACAAAGTTGTCACAGTATAGAAAATTGAATTCTTTATTTATCCTCAATCTAAAAGGTCAAGAAAATTAGAAAAATAGTGATATATATAACCCGAAATTTGTAATTTCAGTGCTTCAGATTTGTTTTTATTGGACTTTGAGTTCATCCTATCATTTATGTCACTTAGGTTTCGATCGATGAAGAAATAGAGATGAAAAGAGAGAGAGAGAGAGAGAATGGAGTTTTTTGCAGTGTGAATGAAGAAATTGAGATTTAATTCTTTGCAAACATGGGCAACTGAGACAAAAAAATGCCCATTTTGCATTGTTTTTAATGCAAAATATTAATTTCGATAGTTTTAGGTAGGCCTGAGCTTCGTAAGTGAAGCTTTTTTTATTTAATTATTTTTTCATTGATTGATTTCATGTACGGCGTAAACAAATAAGATAAAAGAAATTCATTTATTAGTTGTGAATTATTTTCAGATGACTAAGTCAAACTTTTTCGTGAAATTTTTATTTTTAAGTTTTATGGTTGCGTACAATTAATGTGTGGAAGCTTGATTTGATTTGGTTTTGTTTTTTTACTCGTAAGATTTTGAAACTTAACTAGTTCTCCTAATTTTTTTAGATGTGCCGAGAGCCAATGAAATGTTGGGTTTTTTGGATTCCGCTTTCCTTTTTTGCTATGCCATTGCAATGTATTTTAGGTTTGTAATAAATATTTATTTTGATTAAAATATTTTTATTTATTTATTTTTTCTTTTTACAGTGGTCTCATAGCGGAACGTATAAATCTGAGATACTTTTTAGCAATTGGAATGATCGGATCTGGCATCGGCGCTTACTTATTTGGCATTGGTTATACGTACCAAATTCATTACATCGGTTATTATTTGGTTATACAAATATTTAGCGGCATTATGCAAACCTCTGGATGGCCCAGTGTGGTCTCATTAGTTAGCAATTGGTTTGGGAAAAAAAGGTAAAGGAAAAATACAGTAAAACCTAGTTAATTCGAAAAAACATTTCTGCATTTAGGTCAGCCACTAAATTTTAAAAAAAATTGAATTATTGATCAATTTGGACTTGTTTACGTCTGAAAATTCTATTTACAGTAGAAACTTCGGTTATCCGACACTCCAGTTTCAGTTATAAGAAAAAATCACAGTTTATTCGACACAAATTACTAGTGCAACGAACAGTCGGTTAAATTTTGTAATGAAAAGCGAGTGTTTTTGTCAAATGTTCCGAGTATCTACATTAGTAATTTGAGTCACACAAACACTGATAATCTGTTATTTTTCATTTTAGTTTTGAAATTTTTGTTTCTCATCCCCCAAATCTTATTATCTGACATCGATCGGATAATCAAAGTTCTACTGTAATCTCTTCCGTTAAATTTCGAATTAACGAGTTTTAATAGCAATTTTTTATAAGAAAACAAAATTTAACTCGATTTATTTCTTCTTTCTAGACGTGGATTTTTATTCGGCATATGGAATGCGCATACATCAGTAGGAAACATTCTCGGGTCACTAATAGCTGGTGCTTTCGTCGCTTCCAACTGGGGCTTATGTTTTATCATCCCAGGATTAATCATGGGCTTGATGGGATTCGTCGTGTTTCTCTTTGTAGTTGTGGGTAAGTATCGCGTCGATTTGTACGTTAATGTTTAGTCCCCAACACTGGTCTTGTCTAAACTAGATCCAGAGGATGTTGGATGTGCAAACCCAAATCACCACGACCAGGTTCGAATTTTATTTTAATTTTCATTTATTTATTCATTCATTGATTTATTTATTTACTTCGGTCCTTATGGAAAATTACATTTCTGTTGCTTTTGCTTTCTGATGTAATTTAAGTCGGTGCATTGCTCTCAGTTTGTTTTGAGCTTGTCTTTTTTCTCTCTTGCAATAGCTTCATTCAAATAAAGCTCAAAGTAAGGGATATGAAAGAGAAGAAATTGATGAATTTGATTCGGTAAGATGGTGGTTTTTTCTTTTAAAATCTTTAAAATTAGCCGTAGTTTATAGCCGTTTGGGTTTTCATTGGTGTTGGTTTTGCATGCCGTGTTTTTAGTTTGTGTTTGAGTTTTCAGGCAGATTCATCAATCTTTGTTTTCTTAGGATGACACATCTTTGTTGTGGAAAGATAATCCAAACACTTTTTCGTCTTTCCATCTACATAGCAATGTTCAAATGTGCAAGTTCTTGTCGTCCAAACGTAACAAGGTATCTGTTTGTTTTAAGTCTAGTAGATTAATTTTTGAATAACAAATAACAATTTGTAGACATAGTAGTTAAAAACTGAGATAAGATGTTTATTTTATGATAAGATTATTATCTTAACGCCAATTTATTATGATAAATTCGTCCCCAGAGCTTTTAAACTTATCATTCTTTGTCGATAAACGTGTGAAACATTGAAAATTAGAATCCCAGAGTAGAATGGAAAATCAAAAAAGGCAAAACAACAAAAACAACACCAATTATTTTGACAAAAAACAGTAAACATTTTAATTTTCACATCTTTAGACTTGTTTATTACTGTGGTTGTTGTTTCCTAAGTTTGTTTAACATTGTATTGTGTACGCACTTACATTTCATCAATATATGAATATGCCTAGTTTTACCCAGCTCATTTCATGACTTCGATGCAAGTACCTTTATCAGCAAGGCAAAGGCGAATTTTTCCTTCAATTCCTTTTATTATACATACTATTTCCTAAATCTCCGTAGTTAGCAGATGAAGAACGACCAATTCTATTACAAGAGAAAGAACTTCTATTAAACAGTTCGAGCAATAAACCAGTCAAATTCTTCGATGCTCTTAGAATACCGGTATGTAATTACATTTAATTTGAATTTATCATCAATAAAACTTAATAAAATTTTTTTTTTTTAAATTAGGGAGTTGCAGAGTTCTCCGCTTGCCTATTCTTCGCCAAATTAGTGAGTTACACGTTTCTCTACTGGCTTCCAAAATACATCAGTATCTCGAGTAAGTATTTTGACAGTAAAATAAAAGTGTGAGGCTATTTCGACAGACGGTTCGTTTAAAAAATCTCACGTCCGTCGAAATAGCCATCCTCTGTGGAATGGCTATTTCGACGATATGGCGTGCCATACTGGTCAACATTTTCTCCACGCTAACAACGTTCTAGCCGATTTTTAACGGTTTTCTGCTAGGAAATGCCGAAAATCATTAAAATTCGACCAGAAAATGCCGAAAAACGTTAAAAATCAGCTATAGAACGTTGTTAGTGGAGAAAATGTTGACCTATATGGCGCGTCATATCCGTCGAAATAGTCATTCCACAGAGGATTGGCTATTTCGATGGACGTGAAATTTTGACGTCCGTCCAAATAGACACTTCGAAAATAAAAATTAAATATTAAATATTAACGGAAATGAGATTTTACACAATTATTTTATTTTCCCAGCTGCTTTTACGGCTCAAGAAGCTGCCGTACTTTCGACTGTATTCGACACCGGTGGCATGATGGGTGGAATCATCGCTGGATTAATAAGTGACCACAGTGGAGCCAATGCTTGCACGTGTTTGTGCATGTTATTCATCGCCATTCCAACAAACAAAAAAAAACGCAAAATCAGATCAAATCACCTCTAAAACCCACAAAAATACTCACCAAAATTGCTAAAATATTCGAAACCATGAGCATAACAAACACATTTTGCCATCCAGTCCCCGAAATCAGTCCAGCAAGTAAAGGCCCAACGGCGGCACCGACCGAACCGGTTCCATCGATTATTGCCGCGACGGTTGCCAAAGCTTTGGAATTCCCCGCTAAACTCCTGTGGGTTCCCAACTCGGCCGAAACGGCTGTCGTAATGAGCGCATACGGTCCATTGACGAGTGCACCACACACAAGAAGCAAACAGACGTTTGTCGTCAACGTCATGTAACCAAAAGTCTCGTATAAAAATAACTAAAAGGAAATAATGAAAAAAATCATTGAAATAATTGTTTATCA
>JAQFZO010003228.1:0-10371 GCA_034695885.1 Geophilus flavus | reverse complement strand
CTTGAAAATACAAATTGGTCACTTTGACAAATATCACAAGCATACTAGTAATTTGAATTCAAAAAAGATATAGATGACCACACATTAGGTACAGAGCTGTGTCATTGCGTCAAATATAGCAGACTAGAACGAAGAGTAACTTCTAAAATATGTGTGGGCACCATAAATTTCAGCCAAGCAGAGACATGAAATTTCGAGGGCCAAATTAATTCTCAAGTTAGTAAACACATTACCCTTTTCTACTAATGAAAATGAGCATTTTCTTGAATTAAGCTCAACAAACCGTCAGTTACCATTATACATTAATTTTTTTTCTTTAATGTAAAACAATCTGACATTAAAATGTTTAACATTAAATTTTATCCTTTTCTTTTAACCTTTTTTTTCAAACAAAAAATAAATTTTGTTACTAAACAGAATAACTGCCAACGTGGCTTGGCCAACTTCACCAATTAATCTCTGTTCATCTTCCTAAGCTTAAGTGGTGGCGCGTCATTATCCTCAATATGTTTTGGTAGGTGGTGTTTTTTCTCTTTATTATTCAAAGTAGCTTCATCTGGACCGTTCTCTTCTGCGACTTCTTTTTGTTTGAGGATTTCCGGTATTTCAAATTGACACTTGCCAAAACGCTTACTGGTACCAAATGAATTTTTCAACTGGCTATAAAATAAATATATTATTATTTCTAAATATTTCAATTTTTTATTACGTATTACTTACAAGTTTGTACTTTCGCAGTGTGTCTGCAAAGCATCCTTATACTCATTTAGCTGTGAGGCATACAAGTTTCTTTCTTGTATGACGCTTTTCAGGAATTTATTTGCTCGACTCAAACGTTTTTGAAGCTTCCTAATATTTTTTCTTGCCTTGTCCAATTTCGTTTGTAAATTTTCTTCCTGCCCTGCCATTTTTAGTTTTAAAGAAGCGCTAGAACGCACGCGAAAATATCCCGTGCGAAAACGTCGCGCGCAATGATTTTTTTTATTTTTCGCGCGTATTCAAATTAACGCGCACAATTTTCGCGGGAGTTCTGCGACCCCGTTGTAAAACCTTTTGTTTGTATTTGTACACAAGGTTATTCATGCGCGAACCGATATTGTCGATATGTCGATACTCCGTATCGATAAATATCAGCGATACCGATTAAGTGAAATAAAAAAAATAAAAACGTGGGATGGAGGGAGAGAATTACTACCCTTCCCTTAAGAATTCTTTTAAGTGTTTTAATCTAAGGTGTATTTTTAAATTTACTGATATTTGACTCAAAATTTGATTGAAGTATTTTGACAAACTCATTAACTTACCTCACACCTTCGTTACACGCAATTTTGTCATACCTACACCTGTTAATCAATCAATGTTTTGTAAGCAATGTTTCAAGCACTACAAACCGGAAACATGTTTCGATCAACATCAGTCCAGTGTAAACATCATTAATATAAAATTTGTAAGAAATTTAAAAAGGTATATACATCATCAGGTTAATTTTGACTTCCTTACAGACCCTGATTGGGATCCATTGCTCAATAACACATTACATAAGTTTAAAATACCTGTTATTAATCTTTCATTTCATTACATAATCTATATTTATCAATGAATATTTGGTGTTGTAGAGACGTCACATAATAAAAATAAAGCGAAATTCTTTAGTACACAAGACAAAAACGGCATTTTTATTGGGCTTGAAAATACAAATTGGTCACTTTGACAAATATCACAAGCATACTAGTAATTTGAATTCAAAAAAGATATAGATGATCACACATTACAGAGCTGTGTCATTGTGTCAAATACAGCAGCGACTAGAACGATGAGTAACTTCTAAAATGTGTGTGAGCACCACAAATTTCAGCCAAGCAGAGACATGAAATTTCGAGGGCCAAATTTAATTCTTAAGTTATTAAAAACATTACCCAGAATATTTTACAACGATCCTTTCATTTCGACAGTACGGTACCTAAATTTTTTAAAAACTGCTCTCACCCTGGCACAGAAAAAGGCTGAAGTCCAAAACGGCCTTAGAAATCTAAAAGTTTTGCAGGCCTAAAATGTGATCTACACATTATAAAAAGTTGTGCTGCCTATTACATATAAAAGTAGAAAAATAGCCATATGAAAAAAGTATTTGTATCAATTCATAAAATAAAAATTAATAACAAAAATAAAAAACGCGTCAAAAGCAAAATTATGCTTCGTTTGACTTATGGCATCGATAAGTACAAAACTTTTTTTTTTTTTTTAAGTTTTAATTCCACTTTGATGAGAATTTCCACGTTGAGCGCAAACATGCAAAATTAAATAAAATATTATAACATTTTTTTTTTTTTAAGTACAAAAAATCATTTTTCACAGCCGTGGAACAAAAAAATACAATTTTTCGACATGCGATAAATGATTCAACTAGAAATTTTCGGTTTATCGCATTTCGGAAAAAAATAATTTTCACTCAAGTTAAAAAATCTATAAGAGCAAAATGAAATAATTATAAAATAGAAAATAAAAATCATTAAAAATTCGGACTATCAGCAGTTTTAAAAATAATTTATCCCCAAATCCCTGGAATTCTAATTTGTAATTTTTTCTTCTCTTTTTTTAATCTGTCGACTTTTAAAAATCTCGAAAAAAATTTCATTCAAAATCTACCACTAAAATGGACCCTGGACCCTTTTTTACTATGAAAATGAGCATTTTCTTGAATTAATCTCAACAAACCGTCAGTTACTATTACAATAATATTTTTTTTCTTTAATGTTACCTTCGTAAAACAATCTGTCTTTAAAATTTTTAACATTAAATTTTATCCTTTCTTTTAACCTTTTATGTAAATCCTTGTCCCTTAAATTCAGGGCGAAGCATTTGAAAAAAGATGAGAATATTTGGTCTCAGCTGTGTTAGCAACAATCACATATATGACATGGAAAGAACATTTCTTTGATAAAAAGCTGGTTTTTTTCATTTGTATTTTTTTCAAACCAAAAAAATAAAGTTTGTTAATTTTTTTTTTCTCTCTCTTTTTGTTTTTTTAATTTAAAAAAAATTCATTTTTAAAAAACTAAGCAGGATATAGTAGTAATTCACTTGAATTTGTTTTTCTCAATGCAAAATTAGTTTGTCGTTTCGATCAAAGCAATGTGAAGATAATTTTCCCCCATTTATTAATATTTTTTAAATTTATTTAAAACTTATTTTCCCTTTAATTTAGCTACGCGTTACTTCTCTCCCGTGGTCACTTCGTCCACTTTTCCTTCCGTTTCGGCCTTTTCTTCCTCCAACTTCGCACTCTCAACGTGATCTCCTTTTCCTTGTTCTTCGCCATCTTCGATCTTGGCCGCTTTCTTTAATTCTTCGACGTCGTCTTCGGCTTCGGTCGGTTTGTCATCGCCACCAGTCTCGATGATCACATCGCCTTCTTCGGTGGGAGCTTAAAAAATCCCAAATTGAGACTCATTTTTATTTATTTAAATTTTTTTTATTACCTGTCCCGTCTTTCTTTTGACCCTTGTATTTTTTTGTCTTTTTAACCACGCCATGTTCTATCAAACTATATGCCATGTCGATAATTGTGTTTGAAAGTTCGTGTGGTTCCACACCCAATGTCGTTTTCATCTGTGAAGTAAATTTACTGTAATAAAAGTGTATTTTTTTTTTAAATGTAAGAATTTGTGTCTTACTCTGGTATTGTCGAACTTAAATTCTTTGCCGACCCTTGGCAAAACGGATTTGACATTTTTATTGAAAAGTCCGGTCACCCACAAGGCAACGTAGGGACAGTTCATACTGGGAACATTATATCCTTGAGGTTTGAATTCTTTTGCCAAAATCTGAGCCACTTCTTTATACCACAGATTGCCACTGCACACAATGTGACGATTATCTAGAATAAAATTAATATAATTTTAAATTTCTGCATTGATATTATTATTTTTCGTTTTAAATAAATTATTTTTCTTTACCTACTGCATCGGGCAATGTCATGGCTTTAAAATGCGCCATTGCGACATCGCGTACATCACAAATAGAAAAGTTGATTTTTGGAGTCGGCAAACTTCGTTCCAGAAGTCGTTTCACGATCTGCAATTTAAAATCGTTAAATATTTAATTTTTAATTTCACGAATTGCTCATTTTAATACCTCGGTGCTAATTGTGACTTCGCCGTTAAAAACTGGACCCAAAACGAGGGATGGGTTTACGACAGCCAGTTCAAATTTCTTTGATTCTAAAAAAAATTAATAAATAACATTAAAATCAAACACTTTCATATTTTTAAATTAAATATTCAACCGTCAAGTTCCTTAACAAAATCCCACGCAGTCTTCTCGGGCAGAACATTACTCCTTACATAAATGTCGTGTGTTTGGTTATCGATGTTGCTCCAATCACTTTCGGAATATACTTTATCCTCCACATTTGTGTCGCCTTGAAACAAAAAATCGATAAATTACGTAAAATTCATAAAAAAAAAAAAATTTAAAAAGAAAAAATCAATAAATACCATGAATGGCGACAGTCGAGCTAGTCAAAACGACTCGGCGGACTGTGCCAGAATCGGCACAAGCTTGGAGAATGGCTTTGGTTCCCTCGATTCCAGATTGAGTCAATTCTTCTTCGGAATGGGGTGCAAATCCACCGGAAAAAGGACTTGCTAAGTGAAGCACGTACGCACAATCTTTGACGGCACTGAAACATAAAAATAAAAAAATAAAAAAAACAAGAAAAAATAAAAAAAATTGGCACATAAAATTTTTACGAGCATTAGTACAGGATGTAAACCGATCCACACGCAAAACAATTCGAAAAATGTTCATTTAATCACCTGGGCCATAAGTCGGGTTTCATGACGTCAGCTTCGACCGACTCTAGTGGGTGTGCTGGTTCCGGACATAACTCCTTAAGCCATTGATACTTCTCCTCACTTTCGAGTGAATTAACTGCGGCTCGAACCTTGTAGCCTTCTTCTTGAAGTAACTTGATGATGTGCGAACCCACAAATCCAGATGCCCCAGTAACCAAAACAACTGCGCAAGAGAAAAAAATAAAATAAAATAAAATAAAATAAAAATTGGAGTAAAAATAAAAATGGCAAAAGAAAATAATCTCGCTTAAACTCCCTGTATAAGAAATGGAAGCTGCTGTGTGTGAACGAACTTAGAAATATTGATTTGCAGCAGTCCAATGGCGGACCCGGAGAAAAGCTGAAAACTGGGCGCGGCGCAGATGCGTGCGTTTAATTCTACCTGTCTACCCACTTTTACTAAATCCGGTGAAGAAAATTTTACATTAACACGTTTCTTTACACGTTAACATTTTTCTTTTAAAGTTTACTCACAAAATATACAGATTTTTTTTTAAAAGATTTTTTTCTTCTGTTAAAATAAATAATTTCATTGGAAATTTCTTTTATATGAACCAAAATCTTGTTATATTTTTTTCTAACACTATTTTTGGGTGTTAAAGGCTTATATTTATCGAGTTTTTGACAAATAACCTGATGATTCATTAGGGAAAACATGTCGACCCAGACTATCTGGCTCCACCTTTCTGTTAGGGGGAAAAACCTGATAGTAACTTCGCGGAAAAATGATAGATTTCTATGTAAATATTGGATTTTTGTTAAATTTTAAAGGATTTGGGTAAATTTCTACATCTAATTTGATTTTTTTCCGGATTAAATTAGGCGAATGATGTAGTAATTTGAGTGTTTTTTTGGTACTTAAGGATGCGGATGTCTGTTTTAAATGTATAGAGTGCAAATAGGATTTTTTAAAAGCAATCATTCGTGCATTAAACAGTCATTGAAAATTCATGTCGTAGTTTCGAGGATCTAATATAAAGCTGAAAGCACCCCCTGCAGGTCGGCTTTCGTGCGCCTCTAGAATCGCCGCAACGACTGTAAACCGTGTGAGAAATTCCAGTCATTTCGTCTTTCAACTCACCTTGGCTATCATTCACGGATGCCATCTCTCTTCTCTTTATCACGAATGATTCACAAATGCCCAAATTTTTCGACAAACGACGCGAAAATTTCGACCGCTTTTGGCTCTATCGCTCGATCGCCCTCTTTGTGAGATTACTCTCGAACCGGAGTATGGTTCTCAGATGGAAAAACATGAGAAGCCTTTTATTGTTTGTAAAATTTCATAAATATTACTATTTAATTTTCATATCAATAAATAGTTTAATATATGCACGAATCCTTTGGATATAATATTTAAAAAATGCCATCTATAGAGAGTACAGATTTTGTAACTTCGATTACTTGTCAATAGATGGCGCAAGAGTCTGGAGCCCCCATGTGACAGATTACGTTTAAATCACACTGCAAAAATAAAGATTACTGAAAGTAAGATTTAACAAAATAAAAAAAGCTTTTGTAAAAGAAACAAAGGGCGTGAAGGAAGACGGGAAAATCACAATACAGAAGTCTTAAAACAAAATGATGAAAAAAAAGGTACGGTATCATTAGTAAACATTAATAATCTATGAGTAATGGCAAGACAACACAAATATTTACTCAATTATTATTTTAAGGTCTTATTGATGGGGAAAAGTGGATCTGGTAAGACAAGCATGCGATCCATAATTTTTGCTGACTATAATGCACGTGATACTGGCCGATTAGGAGCCACAAGTAAGTAAATAAAGAATTCTTTAAAAAATAATAAAATTAATTTTATTTTTTTTAAATTTTTAGTTGATGTAGAATACTCGAGTGAAAATTTTTTAGGAAATTTACAGCTTACCATATGGGACTGTGGAGGGTAAGTTAAAAAAAAAAAGACAAATCGGATGATTATAAAATAATTCTTTGATCTAGACAAGAGGCATTTATGGAAAATTATCTGGAAAATCAACGGGATAATATATTTCGAAACGTCGAAGTTCTCATCTATGTTTTCGATCTGGAAAGCCAAGAACTGGACAAAGATATTCACTACTATCAATCATGCTTAGAAGCGATTTTGCAAAATTCACCGGATGCTAAAATCGTTTGTTTACTGCATAAAATGGACTTGATTCAGAAAGATTATCGAGATATGGTAATGAGATTGGAAAAACTGTATCACACACGATTTTAATCTATTTAACTACGGTATTCATAGATTTTCGATGAGCGTCAAGAGAATTTAAAGCGATTATCTCTACCGTGTGAATGTATCTGTTTTCCAACATCGATTTGGAACGAAACTCTTTACAAAGTAAAAATTATTATATGAAATAAAATGGGAAAAAATATTAATTAATGCAAATATTTTTAATTTTAGGCTTGGTCATCTATTCTACGTATGCTGATACCTAATAAGAAACAGTTGAAGTCAAATTTACAATTTTTTGCCGAAGGAATCGAAGCTGACACCGTTCTTCTATTCGAACGAGCAACTTTTCTTGTATTTATCTATTTAAGATTAGATTTATCAGTGATTAATTTATTGATATTTCTATTTTAGGTGATTTCTCATTGGGAAAGAAGGCAGCACAGAGATGAGCATTGTTTTGAAAAATTCAGCAACATAATTAAGCAGTTTAAGTTGTGTTGCAGGTAATTTGCATAAAGAAGTGAAATGTTCTGAATTTTGTGCACTTGTGAATTAATTTTTAATGTTGTTTGTTTTGTTTCAGTCGTTTCGATGCGCAGTTTCATAGCACTGAAGTGCGAAATTCCGAATTTTCTGCTTATATAGATGAATTCACACCAAATACTTACGTGATGGTCATCACGAAGGATCCAATCATCAGTACGATTTTTCAATTAGCACGAACTGCTGGACCGTGTTTAATTTATGTTTTGTTTACTCACAGCTCCAGCTCTTACTCGACTCAACGTACGAAGTGCTAGAAAGCATTTTGAAAAACTGGAATGCTTTAATTAATCAACGACCTCAAATATTTACGTTAGACTTTACAATTTATTCCATTAATAATTTAAATTTATACCTACATGAGACTTTAAAGTTGCTAATTTTGGGTATTAAAAAATAAAAAATAAAATAATTAATTAAAATAATTTTATTTGTAAAATCGGATAAAATTCGTCACCAATTTCTTCAAATTATGCGATAAGAATAAATAAAATCGTGGTACAATGAATTATAATAATAAACAATGACATTTTGAGTTACGAGCCTGAGCATTAGTTCCCCTTATCGACGGCAGTTGGCGCAAGAGTTAGAAAGGCATGTGACTGAAATGGTAACCCTCCACTGGTTTAGCTATAATTCAGAAAAATAGAAGAAAAGCGACTCTAGTTTATCATCATTCACATCTAATTGTAAGAAAAAAGAGAAGAAAAGGTGTTTCATTGCATCAGCTTATTTATTACAAGACGAATCATACTATCAGATCACAAAAATGAAGAAAAAGGTGATATCTCTGGTTACCTGCTGCTAGCATCGCCAATTTAATGTCAATATTTGTTTTAACTTTTTTAAGGTGTTGTTGATGGGAAAAAGTGGCTCGGGAAAGACTAGTATGCGTTCAATAATCTTTGCAAATTATATTGCACGTGATACCAGACGATTAGGAGCAACGAGTACGTATTATCGCGAGTTGATGCAGTTCTTCATAACATTGAATAATTAATTTACTTTAACATACTTGCAGTTGATGTGGAATATTCAAGCGTTCGATTTTTGGGAAATTTGGTGCTAAATTTATGGGATTGCGGAGGGTAAGTGTGGGAAATGAAAAATGAGGTCACGACTGTCATTTTGATAATGATGCTCTCAAATGTGATACAGACAAGAAGCATTTATGGAAAATTATTTTGCGAGTCAACGAGATAATATTTTTCGCAATGTGGAAGTTCTTATTTACGTTTTCGACGTGGAAAGTCGAGAATTGGAAAAAGACGTTCACTATTATCAGTCATGTTTAGAAGCTATTTTACAAAATTCTCCAGAGGCTAAAATATTTTGCTTATTGCATAAGATGGACTTGGTGCAGGAGGATCAGAGAAATATGGTAAGGAGATAAGAATAAAACAAAAAAAAAATTCTTTATTGATTTCTTCATTCCGTTTTTAACAGATTTTCCGTGAACGAGAACATAATTTAAAGTGTTTATCCAAGCCTTTAGAATGTGTCTGTTACCGAACATCGATTTGGGATGAAACCCTTTACAGAGTACGAATTACATGAAAATTTAATATTTTTTTCAAAGTAAATATTAATTAATTTGTTGTTTTCAGGCATGGTCTTCCATTGTGTATATGCTTATTCCTAATGTGCAACAACTAGAAGAGAATTTAACAAGTTTTGCTTCAGTAATCGAGGCAGATGAAGTTCTTCTTTTCGAACGTGCAACATTTCTCGTAAGTTTTCACACGTGTAAATAAGAACTATAAATAACCCGTGATTCAATGCTTAGGTAATATCTTATTGTGAAACGAGAAAGCACAAAGATGTGCATCGTTTTGAAAAAGTCAGCAACATTATTAAACAGTTTAAATTGAGTTGCAGGTAATTCAAACACAGAACATTTTTTTTTTAAACTAAGAATACTTACCGTGAATATTTCCAGTCGTTTGGCCGCACAGTTTCAAAGTATGGAAGTTCGAAACTCCGAATTTGCTGCTTACATCGATGTATTCACGCCAAATACTTATGTAATGGTTGTAATGTCCGATCCAGTCATCAGTAAGATTGTTTCTATTAATACTTTTGCTTTAAAAACATTTTTATTTATGCAAATTTATTTTTTTCCCACAGCTTCAGCCGCTACCCGCCTCAATATAAGAAATGCAAGAAAACATTTTGAAAAACTGGAACGTTCCAATCAATCGACAACTTTAAATAACCGATAAAGAGATAAAACTTAATTATTCTTAATTTAATGGAAATTAAATCAGTTCCTATTTTATGGGGACTATTTTTATCATTGTGTGTACAAATTACATTACCAAAAAAAATTAATTCTCATATTCAGTTGAAAATAGATAACGATTAAAACATTTTACTTGCTTCGAATATACTTTTTTCTTCCCATTAATGTGGTATCACCAAATTTGTCAGTAATTCTCTGACCGATGTTGCAATCGTGCATTCGCTGGGGTTCTGATTAAATTCTGAGAATCGTTTAAGAGCAGCTGATATCACTGGATTCGGTGGCGGTGATGTCACATCAGGGCGTTCGGCTAATTGTGTAGTGTTATTCATGATGTCATGAACCAATGGTAAAACCAAAGTCAAGGGCTCGGCGCCTGCGTACATTTGTCGAGTCAATTGAAGCTGAAAAAACACGATAATAATTTAATGTTATTGAATTACGAGGAAAAATAAATAAATCATAATGAGTTGAATTCACACCAAATACTTACGTGATGGTCATCACGAAGGATCCAATCATCAGTACGATTTTTCAATTAGCACGAA
>JAQFZO010003227.1:0-10372 GCA_034695885.1 Geophilus flavus | reverse complement strand
ACGGTGAAGTGGACGGATTTTATTCCCCTGGTGGCATGTGTTGGAACTAACGAAGCAGACATTTTCGAAGGTTTATGGACGGTCGTTCATTATTCAGCGGTGACTATGCTGCGCCTTTTATTTATTTATTCACGAATCGGCGGTTCTCTTTTGAACGGAAGACAAGGTACGTTGACTATACAGACTGACAGACAAGCGGATTGGGTTCTTATGAGACCTGATAAAGGAGAAAGACTATGGTGTACCACACACGTGTGTCTGGCTGAATTTGTTTGAATTTGGCACAATTTTAGATGCATGGTTGTATTGTTGTTATTGTTATAACTGTACTGGATCATGTCCGAGGAAGATGGAAGAATATCCTTGCCAATTTTAGGCGCCTAACTTTGGTGCTTGGCTTTTCTAGCTGCTTCCATGCTGTTTTTGGTGGTTTTTCATGCGCATAACAATGCATATGTTTCGAATCTTATCTTACATTTTCCCCGGGCTAATTTTTGCTCGCCTGAAGCTAGGCGCCAAAATTTTGGGCGCCCAATTTTGGCACCCATTTTCCACGGCCCTAACGCAATGCCAAATAAAAAAATTCCGGATTCCAGATTCCGGCAATGTGTAATTTCTGTTTGATCCACCGGAAGTTAGTTTGCTCTCGATTTGAGACATGTTTCCACTCAAAAAAGGCAACCCCCTGAGCGAGGTAACTGCTGTGTTCTCAATATTTTTAATTTTATTCATTTAATTTTGTATTTTCTACAGAAAATCGAAATATTTCCTCCATTGCTTTAATGTCGACATTTTGAAATCAGTTAGCCAAATAATTTCTAAAATGGTTAAAGATAAACAAAATCTGATTGATCAAGCCCGATCCAATGATTCACTCAAATTTGACCTCTGACCTTGATTTCAAGGTCAAACACATTCCATCTTTTAATCCGTTAAAGATAGACTGAAATTTCCAATTGGAGAGTCGTAGAGGACCCTCTGATAAGTTTAAAATCAGATCTCTAATATGGAATTAAAAAAAAAAAAAAAGCAACAGGATTCCAGACGGGACCAAACCCGATCTCCGGGCCCTTTTTCTGATTTTGGTCCTATACCCCCTTTCCCATGGGCTCAATCAAACAGATTTATTTATCTTTAACCATTATTTGCCCGGCCCAGTCCCCGGGAACAGTATTTACCAATAATATTTACCAAAGTTACTAAAACTCTTAGCTCCAGTCCTAATCGTTGCTACGTAACATAAAAACAAAAAAAGAGGGATCGTCTCAGGTCCGGTAGCCATGGATCGACTTTATCTGGATTAATTGATCGTGTAAACATGGTAGGGCGCCCCCTATTACGTCTGCTGGCACACGCAGCAATTAATGCAGATAAATCAATATCGGTGTAAGCGAACGATGACTGAGTCGCTGTAATTTAAAGCTGCAGTTGGCTACTGGAATCGTTTACCGAGAGATATATTTGGGTTTGTCCGATGGAATGAAGTTTATACGGCCAGAAAGACTTGAGTGTTTGAAGATTACTGGGAAGGATTGAAGTGTTTTTCTGAGAGCAGGTGTAAATATTTGTTTGAGTAAAATTGACCGTGAGTGGTCATTCGATGCCAAGACCAAGAGCTGTGTGAAAGCTTTTAACCATGTGAGAACAACTGCTTTATAATTGAAAGGATTAATTAATCAAAGATAAGTTAGTGGGTTCGAGGTATTTTCTACGGATGTAATGATTGGGCGTTGGCGGGGAATGTTAGTTATTTTTAAATTTGGCTTTCAAAGTTTTTGAAATTAAAATTGGGATGTAAAAAATGTTGTGTAAATATTAATATTTGCATTTGTAGAGAACAATTTAGTTTGAGTTGTACAAATTCAGGTGCAAAATAATTATGGACACTCCCAGAAACAATTTTACAGCTGTGAAGGACTCTCGTTTGCTTTATTTACATTGAATAACTGTTTAGGTGTTGAGGAAACTTAGGTTTCTAATTTTTTTCTTAAATTTTATCATTGAAGTTTTGCCAATTTTTACATTTTTTAATAAAAGTGACCAATGCATGCCCAATTTGCTCAAATAACTTACCAGATTCTGTTCAAAGATGTCACAGTATTATTTAGAATTCATTGTTTCATTCATTAATGCAAGTATCACTGCTTTCTTGACGGTTAACATAGGTTACCACAATTGCCGCAACAATATGTGCTTACTTATTATAACTGTGCAGACTGCTGTTTTAACAATACAAAACATAGAAGCTTTGTTAGTATTAAAATAATAATAATATCAGATGTCAATAGTATTGAGTGCAGATGCAGGTTGCATCAACAATACACTTTTGCCGATATTGTTATGAGTTTTGCTGTGAAGATTATCTTGTATTTGTTAATTGTTGAGTATTGTTGTTCAAAAACCCAATCATGGAAATATAGAAATTGATTCAACATTTTTCGTTACCCTTTAACGGTTTTCGAGATAGAGTAAGGATGACCTTGAAAATGACCTCCAAGGTCAAATCAGAGATTAAAATGTCTAGACTCACCAAAACCACACATAAAACCTTAATCAACTAGAAGACATCCATCAACCATTTGAAAATACATTACCCTAACAACAACCATCTTCAAAACAATACGACACCCCTGGCTGCGTATCTACATCTAACCAACACAAGAAAAAAACCAATCACAATTGCAATTTTGCTAAAACACTCCCCAGTTTCCACACAGCCCTAATAGAATAAGCAGCTTGTGAATTGTTAATTTGAAGGTGACTTTCCAATTTAATCACCGACGGCTCAATTACATCGGTATCAATGAGAAAAGATAGGAACAAAGTCCCGTTCCCAAGGAGCTAATTTTGTTTTCTTAAACTGTACTAAGATGTAATTGCAAAAGAAGCTTTAAGCCCGAGTTTCGTTAGGAGCCCAGACAGAGTATTACACATTTCACAACCCCATAAAAGATTGGGCAAAGAGGATTAAAATGAGTCCACCTCGACTCACCAAAGCCAGGTAATTGACACTTTCATCACACCAATAAAAGAAAGATTTTTTTAAGACCCATAAAAAAAAGAGCTCCCACCATAAAATCACTTTACCTTACACAATTTTTTTCCTTCTTTTTCTTTCTTTACTTTCAACACTTTACAAGAAAAGATCCAAACAACATCTTGTGACATTCTAAAACAGTATTAAACTCATTCCCAGACAGTTGGCTGGAAATAAAAACACTTTTTCCCTCCCAGTTGGGGGTCCATTTCCCAGTCAAGCCAAAAGTAGCACAGGAAATGAAAAAATTTCCAAACTGACAAGCCAACAACTGTCTGTGGACACTTTTTCTTGGGTGGACAGTGGCCATTTTTGATGGAGTTGCCTGGTTCTGCAAAACCCCCTGAGGGAAACATGGCTCTATCAAGGCTGCTCAGTTTCCAAATAAAACCCCCCCTTATGGCTCAAAGAAGAAGGAACAGAAAAGAGCTATCATCAACTGGAGGTCCCAATGCACTCACTGGACTCCATCTTTCCAAAAGAACATTGGACTATGAGGCTCTATACTATTAAGCCTAAAAGTTTTTTTTTCCACAAAAAAGATAAGGCTCAAGTTTTCCCTCCAGAATAAATGCACTTTCTTTGTATTAACCCAAGTTCTTTTTTTCTTTAAAGGAAGAAGAGGTGTGAGGGGTTGGTTTCTAGTTTTATTTGTTTAAGGAGATGGTGCAGTGTAGGCAGAGAAATTAAGGATGTAATTAAAGGTAATAGCGTGCCATAAAAAGTATTATTAAAATTGTTTGGTTTTATGCTTTTTGCACTTTTTTGTGAGGTTGAGATTTTTTTTATTTTGGATGGTAATGGAAGGTGAAACCATTTTGAATTAGGGGTTGGGATTGTTGTGAGTAGTTAATTGTTGTGTGGTTGATGGCCAACGACATGGAAATCGAATACAAGAATTGTGAAAACAGATGTTGCTGACGTCACTAGATGTTTTTACTCCGATGTATTTGTGATCATACCGTACATAGGGGAGTGTATGTTGAGGGAAAAACAAATGGAGTTACGTAGTGAAGAATAAGTTGGAGGCAATTTTGGGGTTAGAAATCAAACAAACAACATGATGGAATCATACTCAGTCAACAGAAGTATTTCGAAAAGTTCTTACAGAAGTTTGCCACATTAATTGTTGTGGCCAATGACATAGAGATCGATCGAGCTCAAGCATTGCAAAAACATACTGAACATCGCTGACATCGCTCGATGTTTTACCCGGAAGTATTTGTGATTGTACAAACGGAGCATTTGTGATTTGATTTGTTGTATTGTTGGAAAATCTACTTAGGCAAATGCAAAGTTGAAAACCAACCATTGTTACAACAACGAATCATAACAAACGAATAGCACGCATGCCCACAACAAAGCTTTTCCTCCCCGTATTATGGGTGGCACCACTGTTTAACTAGTTTTTTCTCTCCCTAATGTTTCATTGTTAAATGATTATTAGATACTTTCCATTAATGCAACTACTCTATCCAATCCAACAATAGTACATAGTAAGATTACAGTTGCTTCTTCGCAAAGACTTCAAGCAACGTCTGACTTCTGTAAGAAACGATCCATTCGATTCCACTCGCTCTTCCAGCTTGGCGAAACATCCAACAGTCCGGTATGCGCCAGCGTAGAGAAAGACGAACGACCCAGCAATTTCTCAATAACGAAAAATCGCAAGTCTGAACCCGGGCCTGCGTGATCAATCACAGAAACAAAACGAAACCTGGCGCTGGCACAGAACCGGCATTTTCACACTACTAATAAAAAAAAAAACCCGAAGAACAGGTAGCGATTTGAGTCCGGGTTCAAAGTCTTAATGGCATTAACGACAAAGAAGAGCGAAAGTGAAACCTAAGGAAGAAAAAAGATATTTGATTTGATGTTGATTTAAGTGGAGTTGGTGTTAGTCTGGTGGGATCCAGACGAAGGCAACGTTACAAGGACCCTTTTTTTCCCTCCATACATTTCTTCCCTTTTTTTTAACTTGGGGTATTGGATGTTATTCCCAAATGCTGGAAGCTAGATTCCATTTCTAGCAATTGCCAACACACACACACAAAAAAAGAGGGAAAAAAATTCCTCGCATTAGTTACGCACAGCTTGGACCAGCGAAGAGAAAAGTGAGAATTGTAATGCGAAAAGAAAAGATAGGGGGAAAAAATGTTGAAAGAACCATTCTTCTACAATGACTTTGTGATGAATTCCTGAATAGAAAAGCCATCATAGAAGGAATATTTGGGTTTTGAAATAAAATGGGAATGATAATGACTTTGGCTCAATTGATTTTAATTGTGGTGGATTTCAGTTTTTTTTTTATTCGTTTGGAAGGATTCCTTCCTGCTGTGTCAAAACAACTGATGAATTAATTCAAAACATTATTTTGGATGATTATGTGGTGGAATATTTGCCAATTTTGATTAGTACAATATTTAATAGTTTAGTTTTAATGTGTTGCAAAGACGGAAGAACGGCTTTTTCGCATTAGCAATTTATTGTCAGTTATCCGATAACTGCATTATGGCATAAATTTATATTTCAAATGTTTTGATTACTATTTAATTAATAATAATAGACTGTTATAAATTATTACAGTTATGATTGTTTTAGATTTTAGTGTAATAACTAATAGACACAGCGGGGAAATCTTATAAACACAACTTATCCTTTTTCTGCATTATTCTTTGTTGGGTAAAATTCAAAATATCCAACAATGATTTTCTCATTGTTGAGCACATTTTTCAGCGCTGTGACCTACATTTTTGGAATCCTCGTGAAGAGAGAATTTAGAAAAATCTAACAAGTGATTGGGCTTTTAGAGCATTTTTATCCATTATACTGGCTTTATGATTTTCATTTGTAAGTCGAATTATCAACTTTAAAGTTGTACATAAAGTGACTTAACAACTAAATTATAAATCATTAAGTCTTTATTCATATTTATAGTGTGTCCATAATAACATTGTTTATATTGTTTTAATTTGAAGATGGCTTCTCGAGAAGTCGAAACCGCAATTGCCTTTATATTTTCTTTAAATATTTATGAATATTTCATTAAATAAACCTGGTATTTGGTCTTTATTAATAACACTAAATACCCGTAAAGTCAAGTTCTTATACTCCATCTGAGTGCAGTGATGGAAACACAATTTAGCATTCACAACCACACAATGAATAATGAAATATGAAAATTTAATAAAAGCAATGATTATAATTACAACCTTCATGGAGGGTATTATTCTTTCATCAGTACGTAATAAATAAATTGTTATAATTTAAATTGTTGCTAGCATAATAACAACTATAAAATTTATAATGTAAGTAATTATTGCTTTACATTGTTGTAGTTTTCTCATGACTTCAGAAAGGTCAAAAATGATCATTGTTTATTAAATTTATATATTTTATTATTTTAACACTTATAAGTAGGCTGAAAATTTCATATAAATGCTTCTTAGGATACATTAGGATACAGTGAAAGCTCAGTCAGAAAAAGTCGGCATCGAATACTTATACGCGGTCAAATTTTGTAAAGGTATTAGACCGAAGAAAAGTATAGGCTGTTATTGTTGTTTGCTTTAAAACACCCTTAATTTACTGGGTGGAATAAGATTGATGAGTTTCATAACATTAAAGAGTTAAGCCTGCTGTGTTTTCTCATTTTCCAAGGTTGGAAGAAGAGTGGAGAAAAAAGTTTTCCGAAGGAATTTCAATATAAGTGTCAGTAGTTGGAAATTTTTAATTTTTTTTCTCTCTTTCCTTTCTTTTTATTCTTTCTTTCTTTTCTTAATCCTATTTTTTTTTCTAATTAAATTTGTGTTTTTTAGAATTGGTTGTTTAATTTGTAATTAATTTGATTTCACATTAGGGAAAAAACTGATGGGAATTCAATACGAGGATTTCGCCGAAGATTTACTTGATCTGGTTTTAAGTGGATCTCTTGGGATGTAAATAGGATGTAAGCTGGAAAACATTTATCAAAACTTGGGTTAAAAAATGGAGAACAGTTGGGGGAATTAAGGAGGTGTAGAGTTAAAGCATAAGTGAAGATATTCATTTTGATCGATAACTTGTAATTAAAAGCTACCGGGATTAAATAAAGTTGACGGCGGCTTCAAAATAAGGGGAAACCACGTCAAATAAGTTTTGGGTATTTTATCAGAACAGGATGTTGACTTTAGTATAAAATTTTTAAAGGATTATTAACCCCCTGTGTAACTGCAGTGTAACTGTGGTAACCATCACTGGAAAAAATATGGCTTTACAAAAATTAAAGTTAATTACAGTTATTGCTTAAAGTGATATTTAATTAAATTTAGATGGTTTTTTGTAAAATGTACTTTTAAGTTGTAAAAGTTATGTTTTATCAAATTTCACATTAACTTTAATTATCTTTAATTTTTGTAAAGCCATATTTTTTTCCAGTTTTTTACCGCTATTGCTTCTGTTCGGTTATGCGGATTTGGCTCCTCTGCCATTCAACATTGTTGGCAGGGAAGTTGCCCCATTTGTTTACTTTTGCATTGGAATGAAAGAAGGACACAACACCCTACATTATTATAGCAGGCGAAGTCCTTGGGACGTCCATATAAAATCCAACTAGATTTTCTTCTGGAGAAACACTATCTAGATAAAGTGTGACATGTAAAAAAGGTAAATTAAAAAATTATGGAATTTGAATGAGACGTTAATGTGATACGTACAAACAGGAAAAAATATGGAAGTAAATGTACATTTCCCTCAATTGTGCATATAAAAGTTGTCTGAAGTTTGGTAACTTAATTTGAGTTTAAATTTGAGTTTAAAAATGGATTATCTCCGTGTGAGAAACTGACATAATGCAAGAATTTTTGATTTTTTAAATTCGACTTAGAATAATTTGACAAGATTGGCCTAAATTTGACTGGTAATTTGATTCGTGACATGAACTGTTTCAAGTGGTCTTCTAATTTTCAAACATATATTTGATAAACCAATGTAGAATTATAAATTTAGTACCTACTACTTTCTTCTCAAATAAAATTAAATGAATAAATTATCATGGCTGCCGTAACAATGGTATGGCAGAAACGATTCTTACTGAGATACCGAAAACTAGTCCATATCTGGTCCATGTGATGAATGATTCATCAATTATGAATAAATGCCACGCTTATTTATGAAATGAGGGCCTGCATTAAGACATTTTTTTTTATTAGTTGAGGTTTTTGGTTTGTCATATTTTATTATTTTTTTTTCCAGTACAATAATTTTACATTACAGCGTATCACATCTAAAGTTCGTGACTTTACTGGATTCAGCCAATCACAAAAACGAAACGAAGAAAAATGACTTTAAAAAAAATGCATTAAAAAAATACTCAACCAATTTTTATCAACCATGGTTGAATTCCCTAAAAATTACAACTACAAAATTATAAAAAGTATTTAATATATCCAAAAGCATTATTTAATTGTGATTTTTGCTCGGATTTTTGCAGAAAAACTGTTTTCGTCTGCAAAAAATATGTTAATTAGAGAGTCATTAGCACATTCTCAAAGTACCCCCTAGGTGTCGCTACTATTGCTTTTCGTTTTTCAGCTAAGATACACTTTGAGGCATGCGTTATACATTGTTCTCGCATGCGCAAAACACAAAATCCAGAAGGTCTAAAAGTACCTAGCCGGTATTTAAAGGTTAAGCGACACCTTTGTTCACATTGTCATCATTAATCATATTTACTGAGCAATAGTAAAGTTATAATAATAACTAAATCTCGTAATACGTAATATGTAAGAGACAATAGCAACATTTCTAGAAGAAAATCAGTCATTCCATCTAACTTTATGTAAACAGGCATACAATACATTTGACGTACAATCACAGATTTATCGTCATCATTATCATCATCATCCTAACTTTTCTTCGAAAACAAAACAACAATTCACAAACTATCCACTAAATGCCAAGTACAGCAAAAACAAAACCACTCGATCCTAACTCTAAGGGACAGCTTTTCATCGACTTAAAACTGCAACGAGGTCATTTTCTCCCTAATGCAGATTGGCCCGTCATTAGAACCCTCCATTTGCAAGGCGATTAGCATTCAGATCACGTCCGTGTTTCTTCTCCTTTTATGAATTCGAACCACGCGGAAACGGCGAAGGAAAAGATTTTCTACTTTCGCAACGCGTCTGGCCAACACGCATCGTGGGAACCCGGCAAAATTCATTAACTGTCTCGTGCATTGCGCCACCGAAGCGCAGCTTAACTTCCCTCGCATAAAACAATCGGCGCAAACGAAGAAGCGATATCATTAACTCCGTAATGAGCACATGTCAAATCAGCTCGCGTGACAATGGACATGTTAGCAAACAAACTGCGCAAAACTTTTTTCTTTTCTCATTTTTATTTTAAAAAAATTTTTTTTCCCTCTTTCGCCCGGACCAGATCGAACACTGGAAATGCAAAAGATAAATTGTATATGTTTAAAGTGACTAAAAGCAAATATCGCTACTTTCACTAAATAAAGAGTGCCGCCGCTCCTTCAAAATGGCTGCAGAAGAAGGATAAATTTCAGTACGAAGCATGGAAAATTCAACTCACAGAGCTTAAAATAGTTCTTGACTTGCATCCATACACATAACAATACTTATTACTAATACTCCATTTCTTGTGTCTAGAATGGAATCGGATGCTTGCTCTGCCGTTTTGTCCTTCTTGTAGCGCTTTGCACTTAGCGAATAGCCGTTTTCTAGTCGTTTAAGTGGGCTAAATAAAAAGTGACTAAAGTTTTAATCCATGATTACTAAATTTCACTTAGAAAAATTAAACTTAAAATTCAATAGGCACGTTCAATCTTAGGAATACAAGTGAATTCTCTCAGTTCTGACGTCACTGCTTCCATCTTCTTACTATAATACATGTATCGAGACAAGTTGTGACGTCAAAAGTGACAAAAAACACTTCTATTTCTACGATCAAACGCAGTCATTAATTTAAATTTCAGTCCCTTTTCATTTACAATAGCCCCACTTAAACGACTAGAAAACGGTTACAGCCATAGCTTTTTAGTCATTTAAATGCATAAAAGAAAGGCTTTTGGATTTCTAGAGTATAAATTAGACATCTAACCAACTTTAGTCATTTATGCCATAAGTGTATAAAATTTAGACTCTATTTAGCCACTTAATGAAGTGTATAATGATTTTTTTAGTCAGTTTGATTTGCAGGAAAGCGATTCGATCGAACTGGAATTTTGGCATTTTCACATTTGGCGTGTTCGCTAGTAACGAGCACTCTATCTTGCGTGGTTCGAATCCATAAAAGGAGAAGAAACACGGACGTGATCTGAATGCTAATCGC